>VZQC01007282.1:670171-779011 GCA_009823505.1 Rhizomys pruinosus
TCCCTTCCCTTCCCCTCCCTTCCCTTCTTCTTTCTTTCTTTTTCTTTCTTTCTTTCTTTCTTTCTTTCTTTCTTTCTTTCTTTCTTTCTTTCTTTCTTTCTTTCTTTCTTTCTTTTTTTCATTCTCTTTCTTTTTTCACAGAATTCACAGTAGCCCTAGCTGGCCTGGAACTCACAGAGATCTGTCTGCCTCTGCCTCCCACTTGCTAGGATTAAAGGCGTGCACCACCATGCCTAGCACCCAAGGGCATTTCCTAAGCTCTTTGTGGATAACTGCAGATGTGACAATGGGTGAGACACAGTTACTTCTGAGATGGTTACAGTATAGTGAAGGAAACAGAAATAGAACAAACCTTTATAATGCACTGTGGGCTCAAATCTATGATTCACACTGCACAATGCTGGGGACATTGAGTCAGGAAGCCCAAGAAAGGCCATGTTCTGCAGGTTTTTGTAGGATGGGCTGGAGTTTTCTAGACACTCATAGGACTGGAGGTAGGAAAAGTGATCGAGGGAGAGGAGCAACAAGGTGACAGGGGAAAGAGAGCTCTTAAATTAGTTCAAAAGAATATCTACTCTGCAACTCTTCTGCAGCACCCGAAGCTTGTTTGGTCAAGAGGAATTTTTATCATCTTTCCTACACCCTCAGCAGCTTCCCTGAGCCCCGCCCCATCCTACGACTCCACTGCTTTGCTAACATCTGGGGCTGATGTCTTGGCCCTCTAAGCAGCTTTCTGGTGCTTGTCAGTCTTGGTCTATGTGAGTGGCTGACCTTGCCCTTGCCTAGCTCTTTGTCTTCAGCTCAGGACTGGAGGTCGTGAGCCATCCTCTGATGAATTTATATGACCCAAAAAGAGCTGCGGCGGGAGCCAGCTCCAGGTTTGAGGTTTAAGTAAAATATCCAGCAGCGACTCACCATTACTCAGAGGCTTCTTGACAGTTCATACATTTAAAGCAACTCTTATTTCTTTTGCTTCTGAACAAACCAAACTGGATGATGTACACACACACACACACACACACACACACACACACACACACGCGTCAGGAGGGGTAGTAAGCTCAAGCTTTCACAGGTTCATTTCCCATTCGCCTGGAGGGAATGGTTATGTTTTTATGTACTTATGGAAAACAGGCATGCTGACGTCCTTGGGAGAAGTAGGAGTGTGAAGATGTGGCAGCATTGCTGACAATATGGGAGGAGGATGAAAATAGCAGGTGGAAGTTGTGATTATGGCCAACACAAATAGGAAGTTCTTGCTGGGTCATCTGCCTGGTACCCAGCACTGGCCTATTAGCTGTCATTAGCCCTTATCCAGGAAACAATTTGCATCTGTTGAAAATCTTATAACATTGGATTTCTGCCCACAGACTCATCATCCTGCCTTTTCTTGTAGATTAAAGAGAAAGTAGTCCGTAAATTACTTCTCTTTGTGGGAAGAAAGTACTATCGTGTGGCCCTAGAGACAATGGGTTGGGTCAGACTTCCTAGCAACAATGTGGCCAGAGGCTCAGGTCATAACGGAGAAGAGGATGCTTCAAGAGCACATCCTGTCTCATCTCCTGCTGAGCAGACTGCTGTCTGCCCCCAAGAGCAGGAAGAAAGTTTCTTCTGGAATTCAACAACCTCCAAAAGAGATCATTTCCAGGAATTTCATGACGTTTTGTTGTATGTTCCCTTTAGTTCTCATTTTGAAGGAGGTTCTCAGCTCTTCTCTTACTGGTTATGATGGGAGATCCAGTTCAGGATGTGAACTCTCTGGCCTGGCAGCTCAGCCCTTTGAGACAGGCCACAGAGCTGAGTGACCCTCTTCTGAATTCCCTTGGCACTTCTTTGGTCTCAATATCCTGTTGAGTCAGTATCAGTCCTCTTCCTTCTGCTCAGATCATTTCATATTGAATTCTATTTTCTTTGTTTGTTTGTTTTTTGTCTTTTTTTGAGACAGGGTCTTCCTGTAGCCCCAGCTGTCCTGGAATTCACTCTGTAGACCAGGCTGGCCTTGAACTCACAAAGATCCGCCTGTCTCTGCCTCCCAAGTGCTAGGATTAAAGGCGTGCGCCACCATGAATTCTATTTTCAAGAGTACCATAGCATTGTAAGGAACCATAGAATCTGTTCCCAGGGTGCCTGAATTGGGGCTTTGTCCTTGCCTCTTTATTTTACAGGGACTGCACTCAGGGTTGCATCCCTGGCATAGGAAAGCACACTACCACTGGCCTGTATCCCCAGCCCTCTTTTCAGTTTTTATTCTGAGACAAGTTCTCACTAAATTGCCAAGGCTGACCCTGTACTTACTCTGTAGCCCAGGCTGGCCTTGACTTTGTGGTCTTCCTGCCCCAGTCTCTTGAGATGGATTTACAGGTCTGTGCCACCAGGCCCAGTGGCACTGACCTCTTAGAGAGTGTTCTTGGGGCCCACTTAGCATCTCTGCATTCTGGCCTCTGCTCTGCTCTTTCCTCCCCACCCTCATCTGCAACTCATTCCATCTTCTCCCCTCTTCTTCCTTTTCCTTTCCCTCCCCTTTCCTCTCAATTTCCTTCTTACAGTTTTATTATGAAGTGGTAAAAATGCTGTACTATGAAGAATATTTAAAAACTTTTCCGACCCAAGTGCCCCTCAACTGACAAGTGGATAGAGAAAATGTGGTACATCTACACAATGGAGTTCTATGCAGCAGTAAAGAAAGATGACATCATGAACTCTGCAGATAAATGGATGGAGCTAGAAGATATTATGCTAAGTGAAGTAACACAGTCCCAGAAAAACAAATGACGAATGGTATCCCTCATCTGCGGATGCTAGCACCAATTACCTAATTGTATGGCAAACTGAGCAATGTCAATGTGATCTGAAAACAACTGTGCTCTTATATTGTGAATCCCTTAAAAAATAAACAAATAAAATAAATAAAAACTTTTATGAATGGACTGTGAAAGACATTTAAATCATTCAACTTGACCTTCTTCATTAAGAGTTAGAACTCAAGAATGTTCTCTGTGACACAAGAAGCTTAATGATGCCTCCATGTAACACTTTGAGATGAAGTCTTTATGAGGACCTGATATCTTCTTCTACCCTATTTCTGATCACTGTTTAAGGTCCATTCTCAAATAAAGCCTTTATCTCATGTTCTCCCTACAACCACCTTTCTCCTTCTTGATCAATACGTACCCATAACACTTCACTGCCCTTGACATATGTTTTAGTACCTGGTTGTATGAGTCAATAGTTTGGGAATTTTTCTTTCTCTCCTCAGTTAGAAAGCTCCACTCCAGATTTCACCTGCGTGGAAGCACTCATGCCATTAACTGAGGTTTCCTGTTTGGGATCTCTTTTCCTACTTGCAGACAGATGCCTTAAAGGAAAGCATGGCAGGTCATCTTCATTTTTAGAGCTCAGGTGCCTAGGACATAGTAGATGCTGACATGTATTTATTGAAATGAACACTGTGATCTTATACTGACAGAATGTGGTACAAGTTCCATACAGGTGCTATGTGAAATAGAATTATGCAGTCTCTTTTGAACTTCTGATTATCTTGAATACACAAATGCAACAGTGACAGTTTCTGTTCTTGGAGGGTCCCCCCCCCATCTCCCTCTGCAGTAACTCTCAAATGTCCATTCCCTGCCTCTCTCCTCCTGCATTCAGATGATATAGCTGGAATGTTCTGTGGTCGCCACTTGTAGGTGACCCCAGTACTCACTGTTCTTTTCTTACTAGGTAATAGAACTTCTTTACACATATTCACATGTTCTCCTGGTGGATGTCATGTGTTTAAATTCTGAAGCATGGCCATAATTTTCTTAAAGAGAAAGAGTGTGCCTCCACCTCTCCTTTTCTCATTCCAGTGGAGGACGATTTCAAACCTCTGCTAACAGGCACCAAATGCCTGAGGCATGGAGACATTAGGGGGCAGAGCTCCATTACCACAAGCCCCAGTTTTCATGTGTGCCAGTATGCTGCCATTGCTGTCTTGGAGCCAACTTTTTCTTACATAAAGAATGAGCCAAAAAAAAAAAAAATGAGCCATAGGAATGGTTTAACCTGATTTTTTTTTTTCAAATGAAGAAACCAAGATCCAAAGAGGCTAGCCTGCTTGCCCAGGATGTTGCTGGGATCTCTGAGGTTAAAAATTGGAGCCCAGGATCCAATTCTGACTTTGAGCAGCACGTGGTCAAGGTATGAACCTCCTGTTGTTTGCGTGTTTCTTCAGTGTGGGCAGGGCAAGAAGCAGGTCAGATTTTTCGAATTACTTTATAATCCCTAAGGCAGGTGTAAAGGGGATAACTTTGTTGTATAATCTCCTGCAACATTTGTAATGTGTGAACAGGCTGAGGTAAGCAGCCTGGTGGAAATCCAGGAACTAGCAGGGCCATAGATAGCACAGCTCCAAACGCCATATATTTTGATAGTGTTGGGATTAGGAGCCTGGCAGCTGGCAGTTTAGGAACACAGCACCTGGGAAAACATTACCAGCATATAGGCTGAACAGGAGCTCAGAAACAACTGGAAGTTAGTTAGTATCTCCTCAACTAGGAGAAAGGTAAGATCTAAGTTGTGAAAGAAACTGGCCAGAGAGATGATCTGGGCCAGAGTTCCTACTGTTAGGGAAAGGGTGAGTGGAGTGGTGAGGGGAGGAGTCGTCTGAGCACTGGTGGCTGGCCCGCCAGCAGCCGTCATCTCAGCCAGAGTGCGTCTCTTGCAGTGGACGTTCTCCTCCTTAGGCAATTAGAAGCTGTGTTTACACCAGAGTATGTCTCCATGGAGTTTCTTGTAATTAGATTTGTTCATAAATCATGGATTCTGTATACAAATAGAGAGATGCCTGATCACAAAATTAGGTAAGCATAGCCAGCTATGTGTGCATAAAGCTAAAAATACTGAAGGTGGCCCCAACCCCACACTGCTGCTGAGATAAAGATGCAGTGTGGTTTGAATGGAGGATGCGGCATGTTGAGTAACTGGGGAATGCCGTTTGAGCCTCTTGCCCCTGGAGTCTTCTCTGTGGTTGTTGCCTTGCTCTGAGACAGCTTCTTGAGCCCGTTGGGCCCCTCCACTGTCTATATAAGGACAGTCTAGTTGCTTTAGCCATACCAGGGCTCTATACATGATGGGGAAGTGCTCTTAACTTTCAGTTTTGAGGAGTCCAGGCAGGCCTTGAACTTGGGACCCTTCTGTCTTCACATCCTAGGTAGGAGAGATTCCGGGTGTGTACCACATCCCCTGGCTTCTGAGTGTCATATACTTTGATGGCATCAGGATAAGATTAGGAACAGGGAAGCTAGGTTGGTGGGAATGTAGTATCTTGTTTTTTAAGTGTGAAGAGCTCAGGCTTCCAGAAGTAACCTTTCCAAGTTCACAGGGCAGTTAAGCAGAAATGAAAGTCAAGTCCCCTGATCCCCAGGTTGGTTTTTTGTTTTGTTTTGTTTTTGAGACAGGGTCTCCCTGTAGTCCCAGCTGGCCTGGAGCTCGCTATGTAGACCAGGCTGGCCTTGAACTCACAGAGATCCACCTGTCTCTGCCTTCCCAGTGCTGGGATTAAAGGCGTGTGCCACCATGCTCAGCCTAATACAGTTCTTAGCCGCCATGTGGATGCTGGGAATTGAACAAGAACAGTCAGTGCTCTTAAGGACTGAGGCCTCTTTCCAGGCGCCTCCCCCCTCCCAGGTTGGTTTCTGTGCCATCCCAAGCAGGTGAGGCCTTGCTGTTGTCTTCATGCCATCCGTACACAGTTATGTGTGTTTCATTCATCCTCTGCAAAAAGCAAGCATCTAGACAAACATGGTGGTGCACACCTTTAATCCTATTACTCAGGAGGCAGGGATAGATGGATCTCTGTGATTTCAAGTCCAACCTGGTCTGCATTGTGAGTTCCAGGCTAACCAGGGGTACACAGTAAGACCCTGTCTCAAGAAAAGGCAAATACTTATGGTAATCTGGATTGAAGTAGAAATGGAAATAAAGAGGTATAATTTATTTACACATCTGGAGAATACTTTCTTTAAAGGGTTTTGATTTAATACACTGGATGACTAAACCCTATAGAATTGAAGCTTAATTGTACTGGACCATGGCCTTGTGCAATGCATAGTGAACAGACTCTTGAATGTATCTTAAAAGATAATAGGTTTCTTTGCTTGCTATAATTAATTGTGTGGGCCTATGTGAATGGGTGCATGCTCTCTCTAACACACCACTCATTTGTAAATGATGGATACCATTTTATGTCAAAGCAAATGGATGTTGGTAATGAGAACATAGTAGCTTACACAGAAAGGTAAATGTGTACATAGGAAGATGGACATTAGTAAAGAAAAGGGTTTTAGACACATGAATGGGATCAGGTGCAGGTAGTGCAAGACTCAAGGTCTGAGCTCCAGCACAATAAAAATATATAAAATAGAAAAGCAAACTGAGAACCAGGCATGGTGGTGCATACCTTTAATCCCAGCACTTGGGAGGCAGAGTCAGGTCAATATAGAAATTTAAGACCAGCCTGGTCTATATAGTTACACCCTGTCTCAAAAGAAATAGATAACTCAGTAAACTCAGGAACCCTGTTATGGTGGGCTGGGAATCAAAACTGGTTGGAAACAAGTGGATGAAGGAAGAGCTGGCAAGGATGGCTGAAGACAATGACCACCTCAGCTGTAGGGAAGACGCTCCGACGAGTCAGTTCAAGAGCAGTGGGCTGGGCATTGGTTAGCTTTGGAGACTGGACTGGGGGAGCCCAACCTATATAATTTCTGCAGAACTTTTCTCTCCAATGCTGGCTAAGATGGAACTCTGTCTCTCTGGGGACCCATTAGGAAGCCTGTATATGGTATGTGTTTCCAGTCTAAGTATGTTGGCTACCAAGGAGAAAATGGGAGGTTGCTCCCAGGTAGGTAAATGTCTGAGAGCTTGTTGTCATGGCAACTGTTAAAATACCCCTGTCTTTGTTATAAAATACACATGACATCAATTTGCCATATTAACCATGTTTAAATGTATATAATTTAGTGGCTAAACATATTCATGATGCTGCACAGCTCTCCACTCTTCTTAAATATTTTTGTCACTTCCAAGTAGAGCCTCTATGCAAATTAAACAAAAGAAATGTAGTGTCCCTTCCCCTTAACCCCTGGTGATTTTTAATCTACTTCCTGTCTCTGTTAATTTGTTTATTTAAGATATTTCATGTAAATAGAATCCCATATTTGTCACTTTGTGTCTGGCATATTTTATGCAGCATGTATGGAAATCCCAGTGTTGGGGTTTAACCATGCTTATACACGCATCAGAATTTCATGTCTCTATAGATGAATAACAATCTGCTGTGTGTATATATAGAGCTTTTTACTTGTTGGTGGACAGTTGGGTTGTTTCCATCTTTTGACTACTGTGAACAATGCTGCTATGTACATTAGCACAGAACATCTGTTTGAGTTCCTGCTTTCAACTCTTTTGAACGCATACCAGTGATCAGAAGGTTGGATCATATGGTAAATCTTCCCTGAACTTTCTGGGGAAATGTCGGCATTTTTCACAGTGGCTGTACCATTTTATATTTCCACTGGAATGCACATGGATATAGTAGCTTCTTGATACTATTTATGTTCATATAAGACAAGATTTGGTTAGGGAAACAGAAGCAAGTCTACATGATCTGCATGAAAAGGGAGTTTAAACAGATTTAAGAGTTTACACAGATGTTAGAAGACTTAAGAGTGTGACGGTAAGAGAAATCGCTGCCAAAACTGTTGAAAAAGTTGTTCCTGAGCGTCCAAGAGGTTGCTGTTGAGGGTCTCAGCCTGAAGCCAGAAAGCATCTGGCTCTGAAAAGCATCCTTGGAATTCTTGAGAGACTTCAAGGACCTCTTACCACCAATTATCAGTCCGCAGTGATGAAGGAAAGACCAAGAAGCCTTGGAAAATTTCTCATCTGTCCACACTGTCTCTGAAGACTGTTGGTTTCTACTTTGTGTAGGCTTCCAAATCTCATACAAGTTCCTCTCAGTAGTTAAGAGCACTTGCTGCTCTTGTAGAGGATCCAGGTTTGGTTCCCAGAGGACCTGAGTTTGTTCTCAGCACCCACATGGCATCTAATAACCACTCATAGCTCCAGGTCCAGGGGAATATTAGACTCTCATCCAGCTTCCATGGGCACAGGCATGTACATGGTGCACATACATAAATGCAGGCCAACACTCATACCCATTATATAAAATGTATATATATATATATATATATGTGTGTGTGTGTGTGTGTGTGTGTGTGTGTGTGTGTGTGTTTAGGAAAGCATAGATCCTATTCATAGATGGGAGAAGTGATGGACCCATGTGACAAGAGATGCGCCAGCACCATTTATATGGTCCTTTCTTCTAGAAAGTCCTCCAGGAAGCTTATTGTAATGCAAACGATTTGACCAATTGACTTATTTTCAGAAAGTCAAGCATAGATGTACACAAAGGTAAGAGAAAATAGTGGAGACACTAGTGAGACCAAATATGTCTGCAATAATCACCTGGCTTAATAGTGAACCTTGCTGTGAACCACACTCTCCACAAGATAAAAATTGCTTCTGAGATTGGAAAATTTTTCCCAAGGTACTAAGGTCAGATGAGAAATTCTTTCAAGGGACAGAGAGTCTTAACCCGAGAAGATAAGTAAAGGGATGCAGTAGGCTGTGCCTAGAAGGACATAGTGGGAATTAACAGTCTGGCTAATTTTCCTGTTAGGTATTGAACTGTACCTCTCCCAATTCATATGCTGAAGTCTCAGAATGTGGTTTGTTTGTGAGATTAGGTCTTTAAAGAGCCAATTTAGTTAAAATTAGGTAGTGCTAGTAACCTCTGCTCCACAGGATGGCTGTCCCTTTAACAAGAGATTAGGACACAGAGTTATACAGAGGGAAGGCTATGTGAAGAGACAGGAAAATGGAGTGTAATGGAAGAACCCAACCTTGGTGATACTTTAATCTCGGACTTTGGGCCTCCATACCTGTGAGAAAGTAAAGCTCTATTGTTTAAGCTACTCTGTCTTGGGCACTGTGTTATGGCAACCCTTCCAAACTGATAGACCCTCACATCGAAAATCAGCATCATGGAGCTGGAGAGATGGCTCTGCAGTTAAGAACACTGGCTACTCTCAAATCCTAGCACCCACAAGGTGGTTAACAACCATCTGTAACTCCAGTTCCAAGAGATCTGACATCCTCTTCTGACCTGTATGGGTGTTGCATGACATGGGTCCACTTACATACATGCAGGCAACACACTCATACAAATAAAAAATAAAAATAATAAATAAAATATTTTTGGGTCTTTTTTTTTTTGAGACAGGGGCTCGCTTTTTGTCCCAGCTGGCCTGGAGCTTGTTATGTACATGAGGCTGACCTTGAACTCACAGAGATCTGCCTGCCTCTGCCTCCTGTGTGCTGGGATTAAAAGTGTGTGCCACCACGCCTGACAATAAATAAAATATTTTAAAATTAGCATCATTTACTAAGGCAGGGTTGTGCTCCATGTTCTCTTGTGTTCCTCACTGGGCAAAATTTGCTAAACATAGCACTATGCCAAATTCTGCAAATCCCACAAGACTACAAGCATGCAAAAGACCAGATCCTGGGCCTTAGGGAGCTTATAAGCTTGGGTAGTCAATATTAGAGAGTAGCTAGAAGAGACCCAGTGCAGTAAGCAGGGCAGGGAGGTGCCTAGGGGTGGCACTATTTGACCCAGCTCTTGAAGGAGAGAAGAAGGGCTTTCATGTGTAGATGGTGTTTGATATGTTTGGTGTGTGTGTGTGTATGTGTGTGTGTGTGTGTGTGTGTGTGTGTGTGTGTGTGTACTGGTGTATATGTGCATGGTGTGTGGGAGTGTGGGTGACATGGGAGGACTTTTAGAATCTTGATTCCTTTATGAATCTGGGATTTGTTCTCCCAGAGTCAACTTAGATCAGTCTGAGATGATGAGATCTGCAGAGCCAGGAGCAAGGCAAACCCCGGGGCCAGGGGGATGGGCAGATGGCTGCAGGCATCTCAGATAAACTATGTGCGCTGGCCCCACAAAGGTTTTCATATCTGGGACTTGCAAAGCTGAGTTTCCAAGAAGTTAGAACAACCTTTGTACAATTAATACAGGCAGCTGGAGGAAGAAGGAAGTCCAGGGGTCAGGATGAGTGAGTGATGAGGTCCTGCTGGGTCTGGAAGAGGGCAGCTTGGAGAGCTGGCCCTGCCCCTGCAGCTAGCCCACGGTGGGAAGATGCTGGTTAGGCCATCAGTGCTGATGGGACACACTGGCATTGGCCTTGATTACTTTTTAGGTCCCTGATGAGGCTTTGGGGGTGGGAGGTATGGGCTAGGAGTCCCTGCCCTGCTGGATCCTCCAGCCTGCCGCAGGCACCACAGGATATCCTGTAGAGCAGACAGTCACCAGAGGCTGGTAGCAGAGTAATTAATGGCCACAGCAGCTGCTCGCCCAGCGGGGAGAGCTGAATTCTTGCCCTCTGGGGTACGCCAGAATTCACTGAGGCTTGGAGAATTTGCCAGAAGGGGCTGCCCTTGCCCTCCTGAAGGAAGACGAGGCTAGGTGAGAGAGAGAGATGTCTGCTTAGCTCCTGATTTTAGTAGAAATGACTGCTGTGGGTTTAACTCTGGGCAAGAACATGCAGTGATTCCCTCTGGGTGGGCCAGTAAAGGAGAGAGAGAGAGAGAGAGAGAGAGAGAGAGAGAGAGAGAGAGAGAGAGAGAGAGAGATTGTCTCACGTGTGATAAGGGCGACAAATGTTGGCATGAGGTCAAGCCTTTCTGTTTCTAGAGGTTACACTGCAGACAGATATAAGCAGGAAAAGCATGCTCTGGATGGATGGGAGTGGATTAAGATCAGAATCGGGTACTTAGTTCTAGCCTTATTTTAATATTCTCTCTTACCTTGTGTGAAAGATAACCTCTGTCTTCCGGTATGGAACACTCACAAATGGAAGGCAGCATTGTTAGCTTTCCAGTGGGCATCACTTGATATTGTTCCAACAGCAACTCTGCCAGGTAGGTACCCTCATCCCACTTTAAACCTGGTTTTGGCAGGGTTATTTAGCTGAAATCTTTTAACTAATTAGTAGTGACATGTGCATGTGTGTTTGTCTGACTTCAGAGCCCAAACTGGAATCTCTTATATGCTTCAGGCTCCCTGGCCCAAGCCCGATATAGAAAAAGTGCTCCCTGAATGAATGAATGAATGAATTATGGAAGGGCACTGCGGTCAACAATTGTAAGACTGGTAAGAAAATCTATATCCTGTCATGGGAATCAAATTTCTTTAATAGGTTTCCAAGGCAAGCTCTAAAGAGAGAAAGGGTTTGTTTTTCAGCAACTCCTATGCATAGATAAAATTTTTGATTTTCATTTTTGCAACCACAAAGGGCTCTGAGTTCTCCACTGTGAATTAACTCAGCCTCCTGATATCTACAAGAGGAACCAGCCCCAAGCTCCGTGAAACATGGCAGCTTTCTTTCTAGCCCACCCTCATTGTGACCTGTACCCCTGAATTGTCCTCAAAGACATTCTAAGGAAATATGCTTGGGGGGAAGGAGGTAACGGGCCCCCGAGTCCAATTCTGCTCTTGGCACGACCCCAAGGACACTGTGCATACAGACAGAAATACGCTTTCCAGTTGGCTTCATGGGGTGCTGATTCCAAAAGAGCTGTCATTCTTGTCTGTTTACCACATACCTCTTTGTAATAGGGTCTTCTTTTCTAGAATTTTTATATTTTTCCTGACATTTTCTGCTTTGGTAATTGACTACAAGAATAGTTCTATAACATAAATCAACAATGAAAAACAAATTACTCCTGCCTGCATCCTTTCATTCCCTTTTCATCTCTAACGATATTTTCTGTATGATGACTAACCCAGACTGACGTAATTTATCAATTGATCTTGACGATGTACATTAGAAAATGGGTTCCGCAGGCCCCAGCATGCAGCCTGCCTTGTGCCACATTGCCTTAGAAAACCCATTAGTGCAACAGAAATATCTGGAGCCCAGCCTTTGTGCTGAGAGCGTTAGACCCGCTGCTAATTACTTTATTAATCATAAGGCGAAACAGCAGTGCATATGTCACGGCTGCCGTAAAATAAGTGGTTTTATGGCAAATGTAGTTAAAAAGAAATGACAGGTTGGATTTATAGTGCTCAGGAGTACAAGAAAAAAAAATAAGGAGGGACGGAGGGAGGGAGAGGGAGAGGGAGAGGGAGAGGGAGAGGGAGAGGGAGAGGGAGAGAGAGAGAGAGAGAGAGAGAGAGAGAGAGAGAGAGAGAGAGAGATAGCATACCAGCAATTTTCTGTCTTTGGTTAAATTCATTAAATGTATGCCATTACAAAGCATTTGTTACTAGTTCCCAGTGGACCTATGTTGTAGAAGAATTTATTTGAAAATATAGAGGAAAGCTTAAATTGGACCATTTATTAAAAATAAATATAATGAACTAACATTTCATCTCCAAAGGAAGGGAGGGAGAAAGAGAGAAAGTGGGGGTGGGGGGAAAAGGGGGGAAAGTTGGATCTGAGCTGGGTGCCACACCCACGTTTGCAATTTGGGCTGTGCCTGTTGGTGTTCACCTTCTGTGAGGGCCACAGGATCTAGTGGATACGGTCTAGACTGAAGCCCAGACAGCCACAGGCAGGGACACCGCAGTGTGCAGTATCACAACTTAGAATGACGGCTACTACACACCCATGTGGAGACTCTGTTTTCCTTATGTCAGTACTGCCTATGAGTAAATGAAAATAATGCACAAATTCTTGTTTCTATGAATACAGTTGGATTTCACATACTTTAAAGTTTTAGGAAATCAGGATTTTTCAAAATTTCATTTTCCATCAGTGATGTCAGTGTATGTGTGTGAATATGTGTGTGAGTGTGTAGGCAAGCATGTGAGTGTGTCTGCATGAGTATATGGGTGTGTATGTGTTAATATGTGTGAGTGTGTACAAATGTGCATGAAGGTGTTTGTGTGAGTGCATATGTGCATGAGTATATGAGCACGTGTGAATGTGTTCATAAGTGTATGTGCATGCACAAGTGTGTGAATGGGTAATTCAAGTGCATGAGCACATGTGTTTGTGTGTGTGTGTGCGTGTGTATGTGTGTGCCAACTGCATTCCAAATGATTTAAACATGAGTCTATCTACTAATGGCTGTCATTCAATTCTCAATTCACTTCTCTACTGTAGATAGTTTTATCCCATGTCTATAGGATAAATGAGATTCAGTAATCTATTTCCAAAGGTAACTTTCCAAGTGGTAGATATAGAATTCTGACTCAGAAATGCTAGATCCCCACTCCTCTTTGCTTTATACCAGGACATTTCCAATCAAACATCAAAACAAACTACTGAATTCTGAGTGCTAGCCCAGTCCACAAAACAAAATGATGAGGGGTCTGCTGTCCTCATTTTTAAGTCTGTGTGAGAAGACAGTACAGAGCTAAGATTTCCTGGATACCAAGGGAACCAAAGTCCAAGCTAGTCCCAGAAGTCCAGGGCTATTTATTTATATATTTTCAAGAAGAATCCTGTTGTGTTTTTTTAGGCTGGCCACAAACTCCTAGTGTGTTGGTTGGTTTTTCTCATCAACTTAACACAATTTAGAGTGACCTGGGAAGAGGGACTCTCCAGCCAGGAATGATGACATGTAAGGGCCCAGCCCACTGTGGGCATCACCATCCCTTGGCCCCCTGCTATATAAGAAAGATAGGTGAGCATGAGTCTGCGTGTGAGCCGGTAAGCAGGTACCTCCAAGGTTTCTGCTTGAGTTCCTGCCCTGACTTCCCTCCATTGATGGTTTGGGACCTGGAAGTGTAAGCCAAATAATGCCATTCCTTCCAGAGAGTTGCATTTAACTAGAGTGTTTTATCACAGCAACAGAAAGCAAACTAGAACACTTGGGGTCAAGTGACCCTTCTGCCTCAGCCTCCTGAGAAACTGGGAGGATCGGGGCAAGCCAGAAGTGCAGGGCTATTTATTTATACATTTGCAAGAAGAATCCTATTGTGTTTTTCTAAGGCTGGCGTCAAACTCCTAGTGCATTGGTTAGTTTTTATTGTCAACTTAATACAACTTAGAGTCACCTGGGAAGAAGGATTGTTTAATTGGCTTAGAGCCAATTCTGTATGTTTCCAGTTAATCTCTTTCACCAAATAACTATAAGCCCTGGCAACTTAGTGAGATCTTGTCAGCAAGTAGAAAGTTGAAAGGGAGGAGAAAAGTGTTGGGGATATTGCTCATCAGTAAAGCTCTTTCCTAGCATCTGGCATGCCTGAGGCCCTGGGTTCAAGCCTAAGTATCATAACAAAGAAAAAGTAAGAAGTAACATGCACACTGTGTCCAAAGGAGAAAACATATTGATCTGGGATTGTTTCAGCCCCTGATAGTACCAACAATTGGTACTTCATGCATAGGACCAGCTAGGGATGGTGGTGATGTCTGGTGTGCTCATCACAAAAGACAAGCAAAAACAAACAAATTTAACTTTTAACCAGGAAGGATTAATACAAACCTTGAACTCACTCTGTAGCCCAGGTTGGCTTGAACTTGTGATTTTCTTGCCTCAGTTTCCAAATGACAGTCCTGCACCACCATGTTTGGCTAATTTTGGTCACATAAAATCAATATAGAAAACCAGATAAAAGCAACTTCTGCATAAAATGAACCATGTGCTCTTTAAAACAAAGGGAAGAAATTGATGTATTTTTATATATTTGTGTTTGCGCATGCATGTGGGCTCCCTTGGAAGCTAAGAAGAGGACATCAGATCCCTTGGAGGTGGAGTTACAGGTGGCTGTGAGTCACCTAACGTGTGTTCTAGGGACCAAACTCTGGTCCTGTGGACGAGCAACAAGTGCTCTTAACTGCTACTCTCACCATTACGCCATCTTTAAGTCACAGCCGGAGCTGGATTTACTTCAAATGGACAGATTGCAGAATTGAGACAGATCTGTGGGGCAGATCAGGCACGTAACAGATACTGGCTTTCTCACCCTCCCTTGACAGGTCCACTGGCCAGCTCATAAGATCTGAAGGTTCCTATAGGAGGAGAGTGCAGAAGTTATGACACATAGATGGCTTGAGAAAGATCTGGTAGTGTGTCATGGGGACTGGGATTCTGGAGTTCGACTGCAGATGAGGAGAGAAGTAAAGTAGTCAAGAGGGAACCCATCACATTGAGGTATAGTGCACACTCAAGCAAGGACCCGGTGTATTCTGGAACCTTCTGGTTCTGCTGTAGTTTGGATCTTCTCTGTGTACTGGTGCCTCATCTACAGGGAGGTGCTCTTGGGAAGTCAGGTATCATTTAAGGGGTAGAGTCTAGTCAGTCTTTAGTTACTGGGGACATGCTCTTGAAGTGGATAATGAGAATCTGGGGTCAGAGAGATGTCTCAGTGGTTAAGAGCACTGTCTGATCTTTAGGAGGACCCAAATTTGGTTCCCAACACCCACATGGCAGCTAACAACTGTCCATAACTGCAGTTACAGGAGATCTGACACTCTCTTCTGGCCTCCATAGACATTGCATGACACAGGTGCATTGACTTCCATACAGGCAAAACACTCATTCACATTCAGTAAAAATAATAAATAAATAAACAAATAAATAAGATATTGAGACCATGGTCCCTTGTTCCTGCTGTTTTGTGTCCTGGCCAGGAGGTAAGTGATTTTGCTCTATCAGGCACCCCACAACATCCAAAGATCTTAAGCTAAAAACTCCGGGAGCATGATCCAAAATCTTTATAAATTGATTATCTCAGCCATTTGGCATAGTCAGAGAAAGCTAACAGAGGTTCTTCAATTCTTTTATGAGACATGATAGGTTCCAGAGCCTAGTTTACATTTGAGGCAGGTCCAGTAATATAATTCACAGAGTGGGGTGCAAAAGGACATTGTAAGATCCTAGAGTATTCTAAAATGTAAAACTCTTCCTCTATCTATTATGCTGCTTTTAATTTGCTCTTTAATGCTATATACTCACTCAGGCATGGTGAACTTGTGAGGACCAGCCTGCAGGCGTGGTGAACTTGTGAGGACCAGCCTGCAGGCATGGTGAACTTGTGAGGACCAGCCTTCGGACCCCAATTGTTACTTGGACCACCATCTGCTAGGTCATCCTCCATCAACTACCAGGCCACTGTGCTGTGCTCAGGCAGGGTTTAACGGTCTGTTTTCTGCTGTTATATCAAAATATCTGAGTCTAGGTACTTGGTACTTGATAAAAAAAGAAGTGAGTTCAAGGCCAGCGTGGTCTACAGAGTGAGTTCCAGGACAGCTGGGGCTACAGGGAGACCCTGTCTAAAAAAGACCAAAAGAGAGAGAGAGAGAGAGAGAGAGAGAGAGAGAGAGAGAGAGAGAGAGTTTTTTTTAGCTTACAGTTTGGGGGGTTTAAAGTCCAAGATAGGATAAGTCTACGTGCTCAACTCTGGATAGGTAACCCTTGATTGTGACACACACACGGAAGAAGAAAACATAGCAGAGATCACAACGTGAAACAGGAAGCCAGAGAAATTAGAGCTAAGTCACTTTCCAAACCAACATTAGTGTCTTCTGAGCATAACTGCAGTGACCTGATCAGGTCACAGAAGGCAACATCTCCTGAACTCACTCACACAGGCAATCTTGACATTGTGACACGATGTCATCTACAAAGTGCATGCTCAATAACTACACAATTGAGTTACAGAATACCACCACCACCACCAACAACAACAACAACAACGACAACCTAAAATTTTACCCCAAACCCCTGGGTTTAAGTAAGTTTGTGATTGCATGTTGGTTGCATTCATAGCTATCCCAGGGTGCCCATGACCAATGGGCCATGGGTTGGACAAGCCTGTGAGGTTTTACTACACTCTTATCATCACCACGCCCCATACGAAGTCTCCATCAGATGGGTCCTTGGGGGACAAAATGCATTCGAATGATAGCGGTTATGCTGCTAGCTGGGCATCAGAACAGAGGGCAGTCACTTTAAATGGATTGCTACCTCCATGCTGATGTTCAGGACCTGGATTGCAGGCCAGTATTGAGTTGTCTGCCAAGAAGCTCTGGCGCTACCAGCCCAGGATGGGGCAGCTGCCACCAGGCCCTGCCCTCACTGTCCCAGCATTCCTACGTGTGCAGACTCCTACCGAAGATGAAGAATGATGGCAGATGACAGCCTTCACCGCACCCCGCTTCCATCTAAGTGATCCCACTGCTAGCGTTGCAGTGAGGGGGCACTGTGGACCACAGGGTGGAGTGGGAAAGCTGAGTAGGAGCAGGGATGCAGGACCAAGAAGTAGCCAAGGGCTGCTTCACAGCAAGGAGTCAGGGGGACAGAAGCGGCAAGGCCTGTGAAACCAGAGGCCGCCAGGGCCCAGGCATCGTGTGTGAAACCAGAAGCCGCCAGGGCCCAGGCATCGTGTGCGAAACCAGAGGCCGCCAGGGCCCAGGCATTGTCTTGCTTCCTGCTGGACTCCAGTTCCATAGCAGATAGAAGGGTGTGACAAAGAATCTCAGGTTGTGACCTCACAGATGCTGTGCCAAGCCCTGGCCTCTGACAACTGCATTGGTCATACAACCCACAGCTCATGCATGGAGGTCTGAAGCCAACTTGCAGGAGTCAGTTCTCTCTTTCCACCGTGGGGATCCCGGGGATGGAACTTAGTCGTCAGGCACGGAAGCAGGTGCCTTTATCACTGAGCCATCTCAGGGCCCAGCAATGTGATCTTTGAATTCAACATTGACTTGGTGTATCCTCCTTGCCCAGGTCTTTCTCTGTCCTTTCCTTTCTCGGTCTTCAGGTGTCGGCGTCTCTGATCCTTATTCTCCCCCCCCCCCACGTCTCACGTTCTTTGGTCCCACTGAGGGTTTTAACATCTCACATTGGAGGCCGATTCCAATAACTTCCCCTATTGTGGTCTGTCTTTTCTGCCCAGTGTTTTAATAGGGACCACCACTGTTGCAAATACCTCTGAACTGTATGTGAAAGTAGTTTTAAGTTCAATTGAATTAAACTGATTGGTTTTATTTTGTGTGTGCACTGGAGATGGAACTCAAGGCCTCATGTATGCTAGGCAGGCCCTCTACCACTGAGCTATATCCAGCCCTGAAACTGCTTCTTTTTTTTAATTGTGTTTCAGGAAAATGAGGTATCTGTGTCTTGATGGTTGGTTAATTAATTACTGGCCTCTGTACTTTGACTAATAGAGAAAGGAAATAATAGGCTTGACTTACCTCCTGATAGGAATCTACTTACCTGTCCAGTAGGCAGCATGCGCCTTCCTACAGCTGTGAGAAAATCCTACACTGTTAATACTAAGGCTCCCAGCCCAGGTGTGGCCCTCAGTGTGTGCTTCCGGGAGGCCACACCTGGCAGATCTGCTGGCTGTGTAATCACAGGCCAGGCACTTGCCCTCTCTGGACTCCCACCTTCCATCTTTAAAATGGAGAGTGGACTAGATCATCCCAAGGTTTCCATTAGCTGAAAGAGATCAGATTTTATGACTGAATCTACAACCCCTCTTTCTCAGTGGGCTCCTGTTCCAAAGGCTTCCCCGGGCTCCCAGGGACTATTTTTTGGAGCAGCTTAGAACACATTCTTCAGCCCCTCGGAAAGATGAAAGGCATCAGGCTTCCAGATGTCCTGGGTGTCTTTCCTGGGCTCTCTGGTGCAAGGATATGGGGATCCCAAGGGCAGTCAACACACTGTCTCTGCCTGGCTGACCCTGGCCAGCATCAGTCAATATGGCTGCTTCATGGGAATTCGGACAGTGAGGACCATCTCCAAATCAGTCTGCCCAGGACCCCACCCTGAGCAGCTTTCCCAGGGAAGGGCGGCTGCTCATTGTGCCCCTGTGGGCATGCTTGTTCACAGCCCATTGCCAATTTCATTATTGGAGCAGCCTAAAGAAGTCAGCAGTTAATTATACACTGAAGAAGCTCCTTTACACGAGCCTCTCCTCAGCTCCTTTTCACCCTTTGAAAAGACATAATCATCCATTACAGTCATCACCAGCTTGGTGACTTTTGTGCCTATAATTGGCACTTTCATTTAGACAATGAACTATAAAGGGAAATCTGCTTTTTGAGTGGCCCGTGGCCTAGCTCTAAAGATACTCCAGTGTGCAAGCAGACTGAGCTCCTTGACTGTCAGCTGTCCAATCAAGCTGCAGTCCTTACATTACATTCTGTAATTCTCTCCCTGAATGGACATTCCCTTTCCAGCAGCAGGCTGGCTCTCAGGGGAGACACTGTGCAAACAGGGAGGTACATCCCCATGCAGCACCCCAAGGGCTCCTGCTGTTCCCAGGAGTAATAAATTTGCCAGCAGGACCAAGAGGGAAGAGCCATGTCAGGGACAGCAGTGTCATCATGGAGTAGGGGGTGGTGAGATAGGGCATCAAATGACAAGGGTATCAAACGACAAGGGCATCAAACAACCGCAAGAGAATTTTGACATCAGCAAGGAGGAAACAACAAACCCGTTCCATTAGTGCAGTTAAGAGAGACTCCTTGGAAAATGTATGGGTTAGAACATATTCGGCTGTGCCTCCTGCAGGCTCTAAGTACATTGGGCAGACTTGTTCATTAGCAAGCAGGTCTGGTGTTGGTTTAGCAGTCAGGTGCTGTCAGAGTCAGGTGCTGCAATGTCTTGGCCTATTGTTTATGGTTACAAGATAGCTGCCATAGCTCCTGCTCCTGTCCACATGTGGGGAGAAACATGGAGGGAGAGGGTTGGAGCAGTTGAGCCTCTTCCTTTATAACACACACAAATACACACACATTCGTGTGCGGAACATGACGGAACTTTCAAGGAAGCAGCCTAGCCCTAAAAGGAAATAGAACGGAATTTTTGTGTCTTAAGGGGTAGAGCTTGGCTTCCTATCTACTCCAGCAGCAAAGAGGGCTTCAAACATACATGGAAGCGACTTCTAGCTTGCTGTCTTTTGTACCTCCCACTATGTATTTTGTACTCATCTTGTTTGTTTAGACTTTTTGGTAGCAAACTGTGAACAACTTAACATCTCACCTTTGTTTTTTTTTCCTTAAACATTTTTAAGTCCCATTTATTGCTGTGTATATGGTGTGTGTGTGTGTGTGTGTGTGTGTGTGTGTGTGTGTGCTTCTGGAGGTCTAACCTTTGGGAAACTTCTCTGAACTCAGGTTGTCAGGCCCGTACCACAAGCCCTTTTAGAATATTTTATTATTTTTATTTTATGTGTGTGAGTATATTGCAAGCATGGATACAAGAGCACCATGCCATATAACACCTGTTGGGATCAGAAGAGGACGTCAGATCCTCCTGGAATTAGTTACAGACAACCATCACCTGCTGTAAGGGTGCTTGAAACCAAACCTCGGTGCTCGGCAAGAACAGCCAGTATTTTTAACCCCTGAGCCATCTCATTGGCTCGAAACTTCCCACCTTTGCACCTGAAGTTATCGCACAGTGCTGGCTCCAGCGTGGCTGTTCATGGTGGTGTGTGTGGACTGAACTAGGATGGATGGTGAGTCTGTGAGCGCGCTGTCACTGCTCCTTTTCTCAAGTGACCAAATGCCGATACCCTGGCTAGACTTTTGCTTTATTATTTTGGCCTTATTCCAGCATATTTCACGGCAGCCATTAAAAAGATATTCTTAGGTTTGCACTTATAAAATTTTATTGTCTCGGTCCATTTATTATCCGCAGTTTGAAGTGGGAATCCTGCAGTGTCCTAACGATGTCACCATACCTAAATCATACCTAAACCATGTATAAACCACAACAAATAAGTCCTTCTGGTGACAGATTCAGTTACTTAACCATGCCATACAATCGCTATCAAAAGCTGCTTGCAGTGATGTTTGCTCTTTTCTGCATGACTACAGCAAGTTTTTAGCATGGTCGAATAACTTATCTAGCTTCATGTGAATTTTCTTCATCTCAGTAGAGCTGGTCCTCTGAAAGAACTTCTACCTTCTGGATTTCTATTTTGGGACAAGTTTACTTGAGTTCCCTCAACCACCTGGATGCATTTCTCCCATTTCCTGTACAACTTTCAGTGGTATAAAATGGATCATTTTTACCAAGCGTCGCTGAACACTGCAGTCTTCCTCATAAACCCTCGTTCTGCAGTCTGGGAGTGCCACTCGCTCTTGCTGTGGTTCTTACTTTGCACTTTCTCCTGCTTTGTCTGGGAGTGAGGCCTTTCTTGCTGAAGGTATGCAGTGAGATCTTCCTGGGTTAGACATTAGCTTGGGTCTGTGGTTTCCTTAACCCAGTTTGGGGCCCTTTAATTCCAGACATTTATCTTTCTTTTTTTTTTTTTTATGTGTATGAATGTACTGTCTGCATGCAGGTTTGTGCACCCATGTCATGCAATGCCATGGAGGTCAGAAGTGGGTGTCGATTCACCTGGAACTGGAGTTTCAGATGGTTCTCAGCCACCATGTGGGTGCTGGGGATTGAACCGGGGTCCTCTGCAAGAGCAGTCGGCGCTCTTAACTGCTAGGCCATCTCTCCAACCCAGACATTTATCTTTCATTATCCTCAGTATCACTTGAATATTGCAGAAGCACCCCCAACACACACACATGCCAGACCACTTTACAGCCTGCTGTTTTGCCCATTTCTCGGTGAATTTAATATTTTCTACAGCTTGCAGGGTGAGTCTTCACTCAGGTTTTCTCTCTTGACCCAGTCCTGGCATGCATGTTTGATGTCTGGTGCCTTAGAGATCATCGACTGTATGCAAATAGCTTTCACACATTCTAATCTGCATATTAATTTCACTATGATGCTGAACTGGTCCCTGCAGGATTGTGCCTCATTAAAGAACATTGACACCCACCGGGGGCTGGAGAGACGGCCTAGCGGTTAAGAGCACCAACTGCTCTTGCAGAGGACCCGGGTTCATTCCCCAGCACCCACATGGTGGGTGAGAACCGTCCGTAACTCCAATCCCAGGAGAACTCCAGTTCCAGGGGAATCTGACACCCTCTTCTGACCTCTGCGGCATTGCACAACACAGGTTCACAAACCTACATGCAGACAGTACATTCATACACATAAAATAAATAAATAAATAAATAAATAAATAAATAAATAAATAAATAAATGAATAAATATAAATATTGAAGAACATTGACACCCATATGCTTTCTAAATTGGTTGTCCAAATATGGCGAATGCCCTGCCAGTGCTGATGGCTCCACGCTGGAAGAGACAGCCAACAATGCACTGTTGGAGAATTCTGAAGTGAACATGAAACTGACCCTTGTGGATTTTATGTGTGTGTGCATGTTCCAGTGTGTGCAGGCATATGTGTGCATGGTATGTGTGTAAACATGTGTATCAATGTGGAGGTCAGAGGACAAACTTGGCTGTTGTTTCTTAGGTGCCATCCACCTTGCTTTCTATCATCTATTAATTTTGATTTTTAATACATTTATTTATTTGTGTCTGTGTGTCTGTGTGTGTATGAGTACACCACAGTGTACGTGTGGAAGCCAGAGGACAACTTGCTGAGTCATTCTCTCCTGGGTCCTAGGAATCAAACTCAGGCTGTCAGGCTCGGCTGAGTCAGAATGCCTTGGGTTGTTCTGAGGCAAGGTCTCTCCTTGGTCTGAGACACACCAAGCAGGCTAGGCTGGTGATCTGAGAGCCCAGCCTGTTTCCATCTCCCTATTGCTAGGATTACAAACAGGTATCACAATACCTAGGTTTTTTTTAACGATGTGGGTTCTGGCCATCAAACTCAAGTCTTCACACTTATAAGATAAGTACTGAGCTACCGTCCTAGCCCTTTTTTGTTTTTTTGAGATAGGGTTTTGTTATGGAGCTGAGGTTGGCCTGAAACTTGCTGTTCAAGAATTCACTACGTAGTTCAAGCTGGCCTTGAGCTCTCTAACCTCTTGCCTCAGCCTCCAAGGGCTGAGATCACACCTAGCTTATGCTTCTCCTTCCTCTTTCCTCCTTCCCTCCTTCTCTTTCTCTTTCTTTAAGACAGGGTCTCACCATGTGTCCCAGGCTATCCTGGAACTTGCTACGTATCCCAAGCCAGCCTTAAACTCTGAACCTCCTGCCTTTGCTTCCTCAGTGTTGGGATTAGCCCACCACACCCAGCTGAGGTTGGTTGTTTAGAAAGAAGACTTCTGAGGCCCAATCCACCACGATTTTGGTACCGGACACTGGTGGTAACGGAAGCAGCTGAGTGAGATTAGAGATGGTGGAGAGAGTAGGGAGTAGGTGGGGCTGAGCCCTTCCCAAGTCTTTGCATAGATTCTGTCTCATTTGAGGCTTGTAGTTATTTCTGCCTAGCAAAGAAGCCATCCACACAATCCCAGGAGGAGCTCCAAGTCCTTTAGTACTCTATGAACAATGATTCAGGGTGACCCCGTCTCAGACTGAGGATTTCCAAGTTTCCGTGTGTGGGCCTTGTTTGCCTGATGCCTAGAGCTGAACAGTCACAGAAAGCACTGGATGGGCAGAGTGGAAATCCCCCACCTGCCTGTCTTCCCACTTACTCCCTGAGTTTGCTGTCTGGAAGGCTCTTGGATGGAAGCTCTGAGACCACTCCCCTATGACACTGTGCTCACAGACCACACAGGCCTTGTCTGATGGAACCATCTCATAATTCTGGAAATCACCTCCTGCAAAGAGCCCAAAGCCAGCATGCTTTAACTCCCTACGGGCAGTGCCTTGTTTTGAGAGTTGGAACTAGATGTCCACAGCTGTGCAAAATAGCACTCACTGGACATTGAACAGCATGCATGAAATCACTAGGACAGCCTATAAGGATTCCCATAGCCTCCATCTAGAATTGTTATGCCTGTGCTTGCCTGCTTGCTCCTCTCCTTCCTTCCTTCCTTCCTTCCTTCCTTCCTTCCTTCCTTCCTTCCTTCCTTCCTTCCTTCCTTCCTTCCTTCCTTCCTTTTTATTCTTTCTCTTTCTCCCTCTATGTTTCCTCCCTCCTTCCCTCCCTCCCTCCCTCCCTCCCTCTGTTCCTTCCTTTCTTTCCGTTTCTTCCCAAGAGTGGAGGGAAAAAAAACCCAGCCATACATCTAAACAACTGGGTCTTCACTGGAACATTTGAAAAGGCCTGCTTCTGTCATGTAGGAATTAGTGCATGTTCTTGCTTTCTTTAAAATTGTTCCATACCAATTTTCCCTATGGCTTCTACCCATACCAGTCAGGGAGAATAGCTCTTCATGGGTCCCTGCTGTTCTTTGTAATTTCTTCTCGTTACTCTTTGGGCTGTGTGGTTAATAACATAAATCTGTAGTTGAGGGGAGAGTGATTAGGAGGCAAGAACCGACATTTACTCAGCACCCGAGAAGCATACATATCCTCTTATTTAATCTGCCCACTTTTGAGATAAGGGGATGTCGTCTGCACTTCCCAACAATGGAGAAGACTCCAGTCATGGTCCCAGATCTTGCAGAGTTTGGGACAGAGCTGGGTTTGCTTGAACACAACCCCCACATCCCTCCCCTCAGCTACCTAGAGCTATGGGTGGCCTAAGAAAGAAAGTGTTTAAATTTAGTACTTAGAGTGACTTATTTCATTGCATGTACCAATCTATGTATGTAAATTGCTAGTCCATTGACAGAAGCATGTTATTTGGACAGTTTATAAGCCATGCCATTCAAATACTGAAAAAACATGCAATACTCAAGCAAACCTTGAGAATTTATTCTTAGATTCATTTGTCATTCTAACTTTTTCCATTTTTTTCTTTCTCGATGCTGGGGCTCTAACCCAGGGCTTCACACATGCTAGGCAAGTGCTGTACCACTGGGCCACACCCTTTGTCCTTCATTCCATTTCTTCATGTGGCAGAGAGTTTCCATAACTAGGCAGAGATAGAGTTACCTGGGCCTAACAAGTTCAGCTCCTGTAGACCCAGACCCTTTTCCTCAGAACACAGGCTTAAGAACAAAGTCCTGAAGTGCTTTGTAAGTGGTTTAGGGAAGAGGGGATGAGACTAAGACACCCAGGCTCTTGAGTGCCAAAGTTGCCTTGTGAGTGTAGGAGGACTAGAAGGCAGGTACATCCATCTTCAGGTCTGTCTCCAGACTTGCTACTCTTTGGGAAGCTGGTTTTTTTCTGGTCCATTCACTCCTACCTATACTGTAGCACACATGTAGATCATATCTAAATCAAATTACACCCTTGACTTCAGTGGCCATTAGTAGGTGTAAGCAGTGACTAATTAGACACCAGCAGTGTGGTTAGTAACATTAGGCTAACATTTAGGACAGAGCGTCTCAGTTTTTAATTGCTAATCGTTAGAGGGAGCAACCCCCAACTTTCAATTGTAACACCTCTATATTCATCCTCCATGTGCACAAGGTGAGATCTTGGAGGGCCACACGGGTACAAGGATCACTTTGGATGCAGCCAAGTATGACTGTCAGAGAAGGGTGGGCCAAATATTATACAGACAGACTTGATGCTGCTTGATGGGGCCGAGTGAGGGGTGCCATATGGCTAAGCTGTCATCATTAATAACAGCAGCTGTGTTCAGAACAAAAAGGTGTCTGTATGCTGAGAAATGGGGGAGGGGATTTGAAATACATTATGGAGTCCTTTGAGGAGTGAGGAAAGAAACGGAAAGACCGTCTTGAAAAGACCAAAAAAGAAAAAAACAATGTGCCTTAACTCTTTCTTCCTCACGCTAGACCGGCCCCGCTGAAAGCTGAAGAGGAGGTCTTCTGGTCAAAGCCCAGCTGGTTTTCTTTCTCCTTTGAGACTGCAGCCACAGTGTCACAGGATTAAAGACATGGATTCAGTCCTCAGAGATTTTCACATGGTCTTTGCCGAGTGACACAGAATGGAAGGTGGGTTGTCACCGGACATCCTCAGGCCAGAATTCGGTAGATGAGCCGGAAGGTTGAAGTGCTGATGAGGACTGAGTGAAATCAGACCAAGCTCAGGTGCGGCTCAGGTACTGAAGTTTGCTCACCACACACAGGAAATCGTACCTTGAGCTCTTCCACAATCCTTTGATCCAGTTGGCATTTGTAAATGAACTGCCTTATACAGGAAAAAAAAAAAAAGCAGATCTCTGGTCATCTGGCCAGGAAGGAGAGCTGTCATAAAAAGCCACGTGTAGCACGAACAATGTGGATGTGAGAGGCGGGGAGTTTCTTGCCAGCCAGCCAGCTCCAGGCCCACCTGCATTGCCTTGGCAACGGTGATGGGGTAGAATTTATAGGCTCATTCCTACGTGAGTGCCTTAGGTCTTTTAAAATACCTGCTAGCTTCTCTGCCCACCCACTGCCTCTCTGAATCACCACACAGGGGGGCCTTGGGCTGCTTTCCCTCCCACTCCGAGCCATGCCAAGGCTCTGGGAATGCAGAAGGGTTTGGGGCCTGGGGAGCATCCTTTCAACATTTTGCTGTGGTTCCCAGGTTGTTGATTCGAGATCCTAGATAGAAAATGTGACATTGAAGGTTACTGCTAAAATCTCCTCTGTTCACCTAAAAATGAGACCGTCTAAAGGGCCTTCTGGACAGCCTGGGAAGCGGGAGGGAATCAACACATCAGCACCTCCACTCCACCTGTTTAATGGCACCACTTTGGCTGGAAGAACTTCCTTCTCTATCTCCGGTCTCTCTAAAGAGGAGCATTGGGATACCTGGCCTTAGAGGGCCCTTCCAGAGCCAGCATTTTGTGCACCCTTGTTTGGCTTCTCCTTGGCTATGCACAGCCAGTTTAAGAACATAGCACCTGTCCCACTTGCACTGCCAGAGCATGCAAAGCCAAGCCAAGCAAGCTGCGTCCTCAGCGGCAGCCAACAGGAGGCGGGAGCCAGGACTCAAGCAGAATTAAGTGCCAAACCCCCAAATAAGCCGAACCAAGTGCTCAGCTCCCAAATTACATTGAAAAAAGCCGAACTTAGAAACTAAGAACCAAATGTGTGTGCTTTAAAAATAAAGAAAGCCACTTTTTGAACTAGTTAGAACCAGAATCGGTTCTCTATATTTTTGAAAACTAATTTGAACACCAAAATATCCTCTGGACTGAATTAAATAGATATTCCCGACAGTTTTGGTCCCTAGTTAAAAACAGCCAAGCAAGCAGGCAAGCATATAAATCAAAAAAAGCTCCCTGACATTTAAAATGAGAATTTGTTTAGGACTGAATCAGGAGAAGGAATTTTTAGTACCATTTAGTCAAGCAACCCTTCTATAACCAACTGGGAAAATGCTGGTGATGTTCACTATCCAAATGAACATGGCTCTGTTGCACTCCACTGCTCAGTCTCTGGATCAGGATTTCTGGTCGACACTATGGCTTTTTCATACCTCTGTAGAATTTATCAGCATATATTATTGTACCAAAAATGAGTTTCATTATAATATACTCATGTGTATGTCTAATGTACTTTGATCATATTCATCGTTCCACTATTCTTTCATGTCCCTCCCTTCTGTTGTCATGTCTGTTATTTTTAAAATGTAAATTCTGCACATGAGAAAATGTGGCATTTTTCTGAGTCTGGTATATTTTAGTTAACATGAGGACTTTCAATTTCACCCATTTTCCTGCAAATGACATGGTTTTTGTTTTTCTTTATGGTTGAATATATATATATATATATATATATATATATATATATATAGTGTGTGTTGTGTTGTGCGTGTGTGTGTGTGGTTGTGGTGTGTGTTATTTTCTTACCATCTGATAGAGGGTACCTAGGCTGACTCTATAACTTGGCTATTATGAGCAATGCCACAGTGGGCATGGGGAATGGGCTATCTCTATTGTAGGCTGAACTTGCTTCTGTTATAGAGATGTTAACATCTTGAAAATATATACCCAGTATATATATTTGAAAAAGTAGCCAGGCATGGGGTGCAGACCTTTAATCCTAGGGCACTTGAGAGGCAGAGGCAAGGTGGTCTTTGGAGTTCAGAGGCCAGCCTGGTCTGACAGAGTTGAGTCCGTCAGGACAGCTGGGGGTACAAAGGGAGGACCCTGTCTCAAAAAGCTAAAAAAAAAAAAAAAAAAAAAAAGAAAAGAGAAATATACCCGGGAGTCTCACTATTTCTTGACTCACTGCTCATATCATTAGTTTTGGAGGGGTGAGATGACCATATAATGAAAGCACTGATGGGGAATGACCAGGACTTTTGGAAGAACTTGTTTTGTCCAAAATTCATATGACCTCTGTCACAGAAGCTGGTCCTGGTGCTTGTCAGACAATGGGAGAGGACTGGCCACAGTTATAGCATATGTGATCTGGGTCTCATAATTGGTGCAGTGTAGGCTACTTCAGCCTCCTCTTCCTCGTTGATGACTCAGGGGAGCTAGTGGGCATGGCCTGGCAAGGCGGCTGCTCGGAACTGGGGTTGTTGGACTGCTTATGTGTGCGTGGCTCTGAATGTCAGGAAGACTTGTGTCTAGAGTTTTCCTGAGAATTTCCTGTTTGTGATTTCCTTGGTCTTGCTCTTCTCTTTGATTTCGCACCAGTATGGGGCAATTGACCCTGAGACTTGGTAAATTCCACAACCGGGGGTGACATTGTTTGAAAGTAAAGATCTTCTATTTTCTATCTTGTCACAGTGCCTGGCATAGGACTTGGCATGCAATCTAATGAAAAACTGGACATAATATCTGAACTTGGTTTTTGGAGCTGCACCTTTTCCCCAGGCAGGAAGCAGCTCTGAACCCAGGCCCAACCTGAACCTTCTTCTGCGGACCTCCCGCTCTGGACCGTCCCTCACCACACCTGGCCTTTCCTCAGCACAGCCCTTGCTCTAAGCACAAGACTCAAGTCTTCCCACCTAACAGTCCTGCGTCCAAAGGAGTGGGGTCTGATTTCTCTCTGCTGTGCTTCCAGACCTGGCATGGTATGACAGAGGGGCAGTGCTCTAGGTGGATCAGCCTCTCTTATTTTGAAGATGTTAACATCTCTATGTGAATAGCTCTAAACTCCAGAGTGCCATCATATGTGGATGACTTTTTAACTTAGTTTTTCTTCTCTCAAAGTTATACATACACATAGTTTAAAAAGTCAGATTGAGGGTCAGGGAGTTGGCTCAGTGGATGTGAGTGCTTTCTATTTGAGCTTGAGGACCTGAGTTTGAATCTCAGGCACCCATTGAAAAGTTTACGCATGTCACTGCAGCACCGAGGGGTAGAAGCAGGTGTAGCTCTCTGACCAACCAACCTAGCTGGCTCCAGTTCACTGAGGGACCCTAACCCTGCACAAAGAAATAAAGTGGGAAGCGATCGGGGTCTTGCTGCTCCTATTTGCTCTCTCCTTGTTCATGCATGGGTATGAGCACCCATATATTCATGTGTGCAACACACACACATAAACATAAATATATATACACACACAAAGTCAGATTATCTTCTAAGTCTTGTTAAGAAAAACATCACTTCTTACTCCCCTTAAGGCTCCCATTTCAAAGAGGCAGCTCTTTTTTCCAAACATGTAAAGTGAATTGTTGGGTATTAACCCTCCAAATGCCTAAATAATGTGCTCATATTGTTACTTAATTAAGTAACTTAGCCTGTAAAGTGAGAGTGTCATTTTCTTTTTTTTTAAACTTTTTTTTAATTGAGCATTTGTACAACTCATACAATGGTTCCCAATCAAATCCAGTCCTCTCTATGCCCCAACCCCCATCAGAACTCTTGCATTACAACTTCCAAGCTAAGTCCTATCTAGTCAAGCTCCCAAACCCAGATGTTCATCTATGTGAATAGATCCACTGGAATCTAGTCAGCATATCTAGGAATCCTAGGTAAGGCATACTCTTCCTCATCCACTAGTATTCAGTCTCTTGGAGTTCCCAGTTCAGAGTCAGTCCCCCACCCATTTCTCTTGCTCTGCTTTGAGACCTTGTCCCAGTTGGCATGGTTCCTGTGCCTGATGCTGACATTGTCACAAGTTTACATGTGAAAGCTTACAGTCTATGGTAAGTCACTTCTTCTCTACGCTCATGCACCAGCCTTGGCTCTTATAATCTTTCTGCCCCCCTCTTCTGCAATGACCCCTGAGCCATGGGTAGATGAGGTTTAATATAAGGGTCTCATCCAGGGATACATACTCTGGAGGCTCCTGTTTTTTGAAGCTGACTAGTTGTGGGTAGTTTTTTTTCTTTTAGCTTCCATGACATGCACATACACAAGCATATCCATTCCAAAACACATACATACACGTACTTCCTTGGATCCCATTCCTATAATTTGGTTACATTGTTTGTGTGTGTACACACACACACAGACACACACAGACACACACACACACACACACACACACGTATGCGTATATAAAATGTGTATGTGCCCGAGTGTATGTACGTGCACCATATGCATGCAGTGCCTGCTGAGACCAGAAGAGAGCATCATATCTCCTAGAACTGGTCTTACAGGTGGTTGTGAACTACCTGGTGTGCATGCTGGGAACAGAACTTATCTTTTAGAAGAACAGTGTAGAGGTATGTATGAGAACGAAATGTCCCCCATAAGCTCCAAGTGTTTGAACACTTGGCCTCATTTGGTGGCACTGTTTGTGGGGGCTTAGGAGGTGCAGTCTTGCTGGAGGAAGCACGTCACTGGGGTAGTTTTGAGAATTTTTAGGCCTTGACCCACTTGCAGTTTCACTCTCTGCTTCCTGTGGCTGCTTGAAGATGTGAGCACTCAGCTTTCTATTCTGGCTGCTTCTTGCTTCCATGCCTCACCACCATGACAGACTCCTATCTCTCTGGAACCATAAGTCCAATAAACTCTTTAAGCTGCTTTGGTTATTGTGTTTTATCACAGCAATAGAAAGTAACTAATACCAGCAATACCCATTGTTAACCACTGAGCCATTTCTCTAGCCCTGTATTGTAATTTTGATAGATACACTAGTTATTGTTTACACTAAATGGATATGTAAGTGCTTTATACCAGAAAGCCAGCCATATGGCAAACTCTGATGCAGCCACCTCTCCTTATCCACAGGTTCCACACCCATGAACTGAACTACCTGGAGATGAAAGATATTCAGAGAAAACATTGCACCTGTATCTGAACACATGCAGAGAGTTTAGTCTCTTGTCTTCTCTGCAAAATGCAGCATAGTAACTTCTTACATTGTATTAAGTATATATACAAGCTAGCAATGGTTCAAAGTATAGGGGAGGATATAAGCTGTACACATATGCTACACCATTTTTATTGGGAATTTGAACATCTGCAGATCCGTAGGGGACTCTGGGTCATCTGTGGAGGTCACCACACCACTGTCCTTAGCTGTATCATTCTCCTGATTCCCTGGAGTTAATAATCACCTTGAGTTTTATACATATGTTTGTCTTTGCACTCAACATTCTATGGCTTATTATTAAGTGAACCTCAGACTCCTCTCCTATTGCAGATTCTTAAGACTTTCAAGCACATTAGACAATTCATTAATTAATTCTTTTAAAAGTTAAAAAGTTAAATCTGTCATGGTTTCATTTTGTAAGATAGGGAATAAAAATTATTTTAGATTTTTCCCCTAAGGGTTTCAAAAGGCCAAACTAGTTTTTAAACTTCTTAGATCTGGCTAGGAGTTGGTCTCAGTCCACATATTATTCTGTTTAATGTTAAATTTAATTTTTTTGTTCATCATTCCCTAACAACTTTCCAGGGTAAGATTTATCTGCAGAAACACTTGTGGGAAAATAAGTGTAAGTATAAAAGCAGATGTCCCTGTCCATCTCCCTCTCCACTCAGCCTGCAGATACTCTATCCTTTTCTTCTAAAGAAGTCAGAGCTAACCTAAAAATTGAACTCTTTTATATATCACCATCAAAGGACCTGCTATTATTGTTAAGGACTTCCATTCTGCACAAGGTTTAGTTCTGAGAGTGAAATGGTTTGGGCCTCTACTTTAACTGTTATTTTCTGCACACAATGTAAAAGATCACTCCCAGAACCATAGCTGTTAATACCTTTCCCATAATCTTCTACAAATAAGGATTAGAATTCCAGGAAGCAGAGCAGCATCCCAGAGAAAATTAATCCAACAAAATCCTAAAGATGAACCCAAATCATAGCCCAAGCAAATGCAGGAAACCTACACCCCTAAGGTCTCTGTCTTTGATATTGAGGTCTTTGTTCTCAAACATCCCAAGTCCATAAGGAACCAGGATACTCTCACTATGCTCCTAGTTCTCTCTCCCTTCCTCTCTCCCTCCCTTCCTCCTTCCTCTTCTTTCTGCTCTTTCTTTCTCTTTCTCACATGTATACACACCCACCTGCACTCTGAATGGCTGAAAGGTTTTCAGAAGTACACACACACACACACACACACACTTAGAGGACACTTAGAAAGGAGGAAGAATACTGTATGTTTGTTTGGGCTTTTTATTTTTTATATTTTATTTATTATTTTTTGTTTTATGTGTATGCGTGTATTGTATACAAGTGCACCAAGTCTCCAGTCTCGGTGGAGAAAGGAAGGCAGCATTGGATCCCATTGGAACTGAAGTTACGGACAGTGGTGAGCTGCCATGTGCGTGCTGGAATTTGAACTCAGTCTTCTGCAAAAACAGCCAGTGCTCTTAATCACTGAGTAATCCTTCTAACCCCTTGTTTGGGGCTTTTAAAAAGTTTTTAAAATGTATTTATTTCAGGAGGCAGAGACAAGCGGATCTTTGTGAGTTCAAGGCTGGCCTGGTCTACATAGTGAGTTCCAGGACAGCTAGAGCAACAGGGAGACCCTGTCTCAAAAACATCCAAAAATGTATTTATTATTTTTATTTTATGCATATGAATGTATTGCCTACATGTGTATAAGTGTACCCATGATGTGCAGTGCCCATGGAGGCCAGAAGAGGGCTTCAGATTCCCCTGGTACTGGAGTTACTGATGGTTGTTACCCACCAAGTGGGTGCTGGGAATCAAACCGAGGTCCTGTGCAAGAGCAACCTCTACAAAACCAGTCATTGCTCTTAACCTCTGAGCCATCTCTCCAGCCCCTATTTTGGGCTTTTCATCCTTTAGTTGTAAGAAGCAGAGCCTGGGATCTGTGCATGGCTCTCCTGGGACTCCTCACCTTCTGATAGAGGTGGGACCGGACATTCAGAGAAAACTATTCAAGGACTTGGGTCAGTGAAGAACATCTAAGAATTTGTGAAATAATAACTTTCTGGCTCCTCCTAGATACTTCCCAGGGTAACTGACACAGAAAGTGTTTGATGACCCTGTTGTGTACTCACGCAATGCTGTGGTTGTCTGGCTAAGAAAAAAAATCATGAGCTCATTGGCAAAGAACTTCTTACTATGCTTTCTCCTTTGTGGACTGTATCTTGTGCTCATTTGCCAGTGTGAGTAGCTGTGGGAGCTGGAATAAATGGCGTCAGGAGGGAGAGCGTCCCTGCTTCTCCTCGTGGTAGCCCCTCTCAGGTGAGGCTCTTAGCATCTGCACAGTGTGAGAGGTCCTGACTACGTGTGCTGTGGGCTTTTATCTCCACAAAGCACTGGAGGCTGTTCAGAAGGCTTGATTGGAGAAAGGTGAGTGGTTGTCAAGGCAACCTCCCTTTGCTTCATTCATAGAATGGAAGCTGGAATATTTAAGAGCGAGCCAGAAATAATGGCTGGCCTGGAACAACCCACTCAAAGCCAGATCAGGAAATCTGGGCAGTTAAAACAAAGAAAACCAAAGTATGAATATATAAAACCAGGATTATCTAATGTCTGCATTTTCTACACATACATACACATGCACACACATACATATACACATCATATATGTATGTATATGCATATATGTATATGTATTCATTTATCTCAAGGGAATATTTTAGTGTGGCATGTCACTCTACAATGTCACATATCACATCTTTGTTATGTTAGTTTGCAGTAAAACTTACATAGGTTTCTTCTCTGTGCAAATTATTGAATTTGTGTCAGCTGACTTTTACCAGATTTTAATGGCTTCTGTTGGGTACAGTCCAAAATGTGTTCTATACCCATATCTCATTTGTGCAATTAGCCATTCATTCACAAATATTTGTTGGGTACTCTACACCAGGCTGTGTCATATGTTTGACTATTGTGGTTGGACACAGTTATGGTATCAGGTGCTACCAGGATGAATGGATGGTAGGAAGGATGAATAGGTCCTGGGGAATTCTAAAGAACACGTGTAAAGGAGCCAGCCTCCCAAGGAACCCTTCGCCCTGAGAGCCCAACAAAGTCAGGCCCTTTTTTCTCTCACGAAACACCTTCTACCACCTTTGTTTTAGGCTGGAGCTTCTCCCTCAGGCAGAGCCTTTGTCATCTGGGCACTGATCCTTGAAAGAGCCTTGGGCCCCAATCGACGTCCTTGGAGTCTTGATCAATACATTGTCCATAGATGCAATTTCCTCAAGAACCTGCAGCAGCTGAGATCTATGCCACTCAGCTTGACTTTCAAAGTCCATCATGCATAAGGCTCCCAGGAAAACACCAGATTGTATTCCCTTCCCCCAGCTCCCGTTTCTGACCGGTTCTTCTCAGAATGCGGAAATTCACCCTGAATGGACTTCACAGTTTGGGGTACATAATCTGGCCTACCTCATTATGAATGCTTGCTTCCTCTTCGCCCACGTGTCACTGGCCCTGTGCCATCCCTCCACTCATCCTTCAGGAGCCCCATTAATTATTCTCCAATAGTTATTATTAATGTATTATTAATCATTCTCTGATATGTCTTTTCCTCCACAGCATTAGCATTTGAACTTGGAACATGGCGACCAGAGCAGAGCAAAGACCATGTGGCCAGGTTCCCTGTAGCTAGGCTTGACCCCGTGAGTAAGCTTATTCATAAGAAAATTTCATAACTTCAGGATCATCTTCGAAAAGGGAAGAGCAAATTATTTTCTTGACTTTTTTTCATGATTGGGGTGTTGTCAGGGTGCAAGCTGTCTGAGGAGATGCATTTATACACAGATGGCAAACCGTAAGGAGGGAAAGGGTCTTGTGCCCCAGTAGCATGAGGTTACAGTTTGGGCCCTGGAAGCCTATACCCAAACAAAATAGAAACAACTTGTCTTCCTAAGCTTCGTAAAATCATATTTCTGTTGCGACTGACCTACATTTTCTCTCGCCAGGTAGGCTTTTTGGGCCATACACTATTTCTCAAGGTATAATTTTTGTTTATTTTTAATTTTTGTGCTTTTATTGATGTTTTGTGTATTTCAGACACCATTTTTCAATTCAGTTCATGCATATTCCCCTTTCCCTTCCCCCCACCCACCCCACCCCAGCCCAGAATCATGCATTCTGCCATAGCTGTCCTTCATTTTTCTCTCAGTCTTTTTTTATGCTTAGGAATTCACATTTTTCCTCCATTAATTTTATATTACTCCAAAATATGGATATATACTCCCCACCCACATACAGTAATTACAGAGTCTGAAAATAAGTAGTGGGTGGATTCTAGAGTTTGTTGAGAGATTCACATTATAACAACGTAGTTGCTTTCAAATAAACAGAAATATATAACAATAATGTTTCTCAGCTTGCCTTTCATCAGGGGGGTTTGGTGTTAGCATCCACAAATGAGGGAAACTATTCACCATTTGTTTTTCTGGGACCGTGTTCCTTCACTCAGCATAATGGGTTCGCGCTCCATCCATTTACCTGCAAAATTCATAATGCCATCTTTCTTTTTTTTTAATTTTTTTTATTTTTGTATGTGTATGAATGTACTGTCTGCATGCAGGTCTGTGCACTCGTGTTGTGCAATGCCATGGAGGTCAGAAGAGGGTGTCGGATTCCCCTGGAACTGGAGTTCTTCTGGAATTGGAATTACAGACATCTTTCTTTACTGCTGAATAGTACTCCATTGTGTAGATGTACCACATTTTTGTCATCCACTCGTCTGTTGAGGGGCATTGGGTTGGCTCCAGCTTCAAGGTATAATTTTTAAGTTCCAGTAATATATATACTCTGGCACGATCAAAGAAACAGTGAACTAGAAGTTACAAGACCTGTGTTCTAGACTTTCGTGATATCAACCAGACTATCTGGAGGATACTCCTTAAGTTTTCTGAAACTCTGTTCTTGACTACTCAAAGGGAATGTAATTTGTATCTCTAGTGATACAGGAGGTGTGAAAATATTTTTCAACTACAAATTAATGTATACTGCTAAGACAGTATTGTTCCCCTTCAACACCTGTGACCATGCTGTGTAAACTGTTGTAGCTCAAGGTGATTATAGTTTTTGGGACCAGTTCTACTAATGATATCCACAGCTTGCTGTTCACTGATCCTCATGGTCACTGGCCAAATGACCTACTAGTTAATTACCAATTATTCAGCTAGATTTTATAGTAAGCATATATTATAACTAATATGGAGCAAGTTGAACTATCTCAACACCTGTCCTATGGATAAAGTCAACAAAATTAGTGACCCATTACTGACTTCGAAAACTCCCTTTGGAGAGTCACTCACTTGTTGTGAAACAACCAACAGAGACACATGGATGTCTGGGTACTGGGCTGTAGTTTTTAGAAAACACACACACATCTGCATGTCTAGGTATCATTTATTAAGAACCTTAAACTTTTTTTCTTCACAAAATAAGCTAAAACCCACCTTAGTTATACCCATCCAAGGTTAAGAGGAGTGTTTGCCTTTCAAGCCCTCCTCAGCACTTATATCTGGCAAACTAGGGTTTTTAATAGCCTTTCACAATAATTAGAAATTTAATTAAGATCTCTTCTTTGATCAGAGCTCCTGTTCCTGTTCCTGTTACCTATCTTTTGGCCTGTTTCTGAGTCAGGAGCTATTTCTGGGTCTTCCCTTTCTAGCTATAAAGTACTGTTTATGCTTAATTAGTCTGGCACAGCTATAAAGTCTGCTCCCATCCCTCTCCACTGAGCAGTGAATTAAGTACATCTTTAGCCTGGTGTTAGGGCCTTCCACAAACCAGCCCAGACCACACGTCTCATCTCTCAAGTCTTCTCAAACTTAACTTTATGAATTGGGGATTTTTTTTTTTTTTGTCTTTTTTTGAGACATGGTCTCCCTTTAGTCCCAACTGGCCTGGAGCTCCCTATGTAGATCAGGCTGGCCTTGAACTCAGCGATCCACCTGCCTCTGCCTCCTGAGTGCTAGGGTTAAAGGCATGTGCCACCATGCCTGGCAAATTGGGGATTCTTAACAGGCTCTTATTTTCCTCTTATGCCTCCTGCCTGAAGATCGTGAGCCCATGTCCTATCTCTATCCCTGTTGAATCTGTCTCTAACAGGAGAGGTTTCTTCAGGGCTCCCTTCCCATCTGGCCCAGGCCTTATTGAATGTGTGTTATTTTAAAATTTGCATAGAAATTTACATTTCATAGTCTTATTTTGTATGATAGTCATACAGTCATCCTATTTTCTATCTTTGGATTATAGACTTTAAAGACTTATAGTATTTTTATTTATATGTATGTGTACATGTATGAGTTTGTGCATGTGAGTACAGGTGTCCACAGAGCCAGAAGAAGGCGTCAGATCCCCTGGAACTACATTATAGGCATCTGTGAGCTTGCCTTCCAACATGTGTGCTAGGAACTGAACTCAGTCCTCTTTGAGAGCAGCAAGAGGTTTTAACCACTGACCCATGTCTCCATCCCAGTAAAATCTTTTTTACATTCTTTTTTAAAAAAAGGTCAAAAAAATCCTAGCACTTGGGAGGCAGGGCAGGCGGATCTTTGTGAGTTTCGAGGCCAGCCTGGTCTACAGAGTAGTTCCATTCCAGGAAAGCTGGGGCTACAAGGGAGACCCTGTCTTGAAAAGACCAAAAAAAAAAAAAAAAAAAAAGGAATCACTTTGCCCATTTCAGATCCTTCAGCACCAACACCATCATTATCATTACCTAACGTCATAACTTCTGAGTTCCTATTTGATCCAAGACTGTGCTGCAATTATCATATGTATCAGGCAAGATTAGGAAGTAGGATTACAGATGTTAAGAGACTTCTTCACATCTTCAACAAAGAATCTCATGTTGGATTGTGCTGTGCATCAGGTTGGGCACAGCCACACTACACTAGGCAAAACCATTTGTCATTATTCCTGACAATGCCTTGAAGTTGTGGCCCAATTTTGCCCATAGGGAATCATGACAGACATGTTCTGAACCTCTGGATGGGCATGAGAACTGACCCTCAGTGATAACCCCTCATCTATGAGGTTTTACGAGGTCTCCTCGGCTGGTGTCAACTTGCCCATCCTCCTGGAGTTGAGACTTGCTTACCAACTACAGTGTGCCATGTTAGTTACTTGAGCTATGTCCTATCGTTGGTCATTTTCACCAGGTTCTTCAATAGCTGATGAAACTTCTTTAGCTATTTCCTCTAGGATTTGGAGCTCCCTCACTTTTAGAGTGACTTCCTTACTCTGGAACAGAAAGGCAATGTCTGATCTATCATCTCCTGGTCACAACCCCCCCCCCCCAAGCCATCAGAAGAGGAAAGGAGGAGTTCTTGGCTCAGGTGAGTGTTATTTGCTTGAGGAATGTCTCCATCAAGGCCAGTGTATATATGGTGTGTGTATCTGTGTGTGTGTGTGTGTGTGTATGTGTGTGTGTGTGTGTGTGTGTGTGTGTGTGTAGTTAGAGAAAGGAAGTGTAAGGCACATAGACTATGATGGCTCACCTAGAGTTGGAGGAAGTTTGGGGCTGGTCTTGGGGGTATGAAGGTATTAAGGAAGGAAGCACATATCAAGTCTGTTTTAACGACAGTCACATTTCTTCCATACCCTCTTCCCTGTCTCAGACTGACTCCAACAAGTTATGCTGTGACTTCCACATGTGAGCTATGTTACCACACACAGAGTAAATAAAATATAATAAAATATTTAGATTTCAGGATATTAGTTTTTTTTTCTTTGATTTATTTTTAATTTACTATATGAGTGTTTGGCCTGCATGTATGTAAGCGTACCCATACTGTATAATGCCTACAGAGGACAGAATGGGGTGTCAGATCCTCTGGAACTGGTGTTACAGACAGCTGTTAGCTGAGGTGCTGGGAAATGAATCTAGGTCCCAGAGCAAGCAGCGCTCTTAACCACTAAGCTATCTCTGGAGCCCCTCACCATGATTTTTAGAGGAAAATACAAAATATAATATCCCTTTTTGAGACAAAAATATGTTTGTTTTGAACTAAAGAAACTCAGAAATTGAAGTTATCTGGGGTGACCTATGTTTCCCCCAAATTTATCCCTGGTTTTATGGTTTTATGATTTATACTCTTCCAAACACTGCTCTAGATGCACTCCCACATCTGTTAGCTGGGCCTTGGATGGTACATGTGGCCCCTTTGATATCTCTGTATTTTTCCAAATTATCTAGTGGTTGGCGAGCCTCAGGGCCTCCAGCCACTGAACGGACCTGCCCGCAGGGCCTAGGACTCATGCAGTGGCCTGGTTTGGCCTTCTTGAGAGTCAAGTATGGAGGATATAGTGACAGTGTCCCTTCTGAGTCAGCTCTAGACTGGATTTAGTCCAAGGTGTTCAGAGGATAGGGGACTGTGGATCATCAGAAGGTGACATCGCTGCTCTCTTCATTCTGGTGATGCCTCTCTTTTCTCTTCACCTTCTATTTCCATCTCTCTTTGGTTTAATATCTCCTCCTTCCATGTAGTTTGTGTCCATTCTGATACCCATGGATATCTATTTTACCTTCTGCTTCTGTTTCTTCACTTGTATTTTAGTCTTTTGCTTTCCGTGTTTCCCTCGTGCTGTGCCTAGGCTGTGTCTGAGGGACACTGTTATGGCTTGCATGGGTCCCTCTCAAAAGCCCATATGCTAAAGCATGGTCCTCAGCATCAAGAGGTACTGTGAAGCTTCAAGACATGGAACCTAGTGGGGAGTCCTGGGGTCACTGCAGTATTCCCTTAAAGGGGACTATGGGACCCCACTTCATCTCTCCTCAGTTTTTCTGCTTTCTGGCTTCTCCCTTCCCAACCAGTGGACAAAGTCCTAGAAGGTCTCTAGCAGAGACAGTGGGTTCCTTTTGCTCTATCACCATATAATACAAGTGCCATCACTACTGTTCTCAGAGTCTCAAGAGGGTTCATTGTGACACATTCTCCACCATCCTTTGCTGCCATCATTATCATCAGAGGCCAAAGGCAGAGAGGCTGCCTTATGGTTAATGCGAACCTCTCAAACAGCAAACTACATAACCCTTTTCTTCATAAGTAGCCCATTCCAGGCATTTGTTTATGGTAGTGTGAAACTTTTACAGACACCAGATGAGAAAGTATGCCCACCCCTTGAAGGGCCTGCATCCAAACCCTTAAAGAATTAGGTACAACGTGAAACAGGAGAGTTGGGGCAGACTGAGACTTCATTTCTTCTCTCCCAATTATAACATCTCAGGATTCAAATATTCTTTCCACCTAAGTATGGGTAAGAAAGACGGGCATTCTGAAATATCCTTTCTTGGCACTGTGGATGGACTTTGCACCATCATCGAGGTTGGCCACAAATTTCCCTCTTGCCTCCTTTTATCTTAAAAGAAATGATTATAATAGCAGTACATGAATGGAAAGTCCTGCAAATGTAGAAAGGGTTTTTTTTTTTATTGGTCTTTTTGAGACAGGGTCTCCTTTTAGTCCCAGATGTAATAGAGATTGTTATATAGACCAGGTTGGCCTTGAACTCACAGAGACCTGCCTGCATCTGCCTCCTGAGTGCTAGGAAGAAGGTATTTTTTAAAAGAATTGTCCATAACTCTATATCCCAGAGACAACTGCAGTTAGTATTTTGAAGAATGGCATCGTCCCAGGCTTGGATCTCATGTATATTCTAATTTTTGCATAATTGAGATTATGCTATGTCTGCAATCTTGTGCTCTGCCTTTTCTACTCATGACTATGCTGTCAGAGTTTTCTCATCTCATTACAATAGTATTTGCAAATGCCACACACTAAACCCTGAAAGCATTATGATTCACTTAACTGTCCTGTTATTGATTGCTCAGATTGTCTTTACATTTGTATCATTATGAATAAAGCTATGAAAAAACTTTCAGGCACATAATACTTTGTTCGAACACTGATTTCTTCTTTGAGAATGATTTCTAAAGACCAAAGAAATGAACTTTAAAGATATTTTATTGCTTTCCCCAAAGAAAATCTTTTGGGGGGAAAGATTTGTGAATCTCTATACACTTCTACCAGCCATGTATAACTACAGCCATTTGCCTGTCTTGGCAAACAAGAATCTTTGTCAATATAAGTGTTAGAATTCTTAAAGACAGTTTGAAAGAAGAAAGAATAACTTTTTGAAACATTAATTCCTAATCCTTTGATTACAAATGAGAAAAGGGACTGGAGAGATAGCCAGCACCCACGTGGTGGCTAACAACTAACTGTCTATAACTCCAGTTCCAGGGATCCAGCACTCTCTTCTGACCTCTGCAGGCATCGCATGACATGGGTGCACTTATAAACATTCAAGCAAAACATTCATACACATAAAATAAAAAATAATAAAGATATTTAAAAAACAAGAAAACAGTTTTATTACTTTTTTAAACTTCTGGGTTTCTTTTTTAAATAAAATGTCATCAGTGCATTTTATGTTTTAAACAAAATTATGATTTTTATTAAAATGTAATTATTACTTATATACATCTTTGAGATTTGAACTAAATTTTAAAAATCTATTTGCTCACTACTGGGATTTCAGCCTCATCAGAGTATAGAGACTGCCATTGTTGGGCTAACCAGGCTGTATCATGGAGGACAGTACAGAAAGACAGAGACAGGGTGTGTGCTTATTGGACCTCATTTGGGGGACCATGAGAGGGAAAGACCCGAGTGTGGAGCACAGGGCAAGATTGATGATTGTTTGGGGTTGCCAAGGAAGAACCTTCAAACATTTCCTTAAGGAAATCATGACATCTTTTAGGGAAGCAAAAAAAAAAAAATCCTCCAATTCAGGTGATATGCATATGTATGTATGTATTTTTGTATGTATATAATTATGAATATATATAAGCAATACAAGTTAGAGAGCACAACAACATCGACAACAACAGCAAAAGAACTGGAAAAAAACTCTGGAAAGACTCAGAAAAAGATGCAAGACATGTGTGGCAGAGTGCATGAACTCCCGTGGGGTGGGGGGCATGGAAAGAGAAATGACTGTAAATTCGATTGAGAAATGATGTATGATGTATGGAAAAAGTTTAATAACAATAAAAAATAAATAAAAATAGCAAAAAATCTATTTGCTCATTTATGAGTACCTGCCACCTGCGTGTGGGAGGGCAAGTGTGTGCGTGTTTGAGCACAGGTGCCTGCGGAGGGCACTGGAATGCCCTGGAGCCCGAGTTCCAGGCTGTGGTGAGCCTCCATGTGGGTGCTGGCACCAAAACTCAGGTCCTCTGCGCGAGCAGTGCTAGTAACTGCTGAGGCCTCTCGCCAGCCTCCTGCTCCTTTCCAGAGCCTTCTCCCACACCCATCCCTTTTCTTTTCACTACCAGTTTCCACACTCACAATACAGAGAAGTGGAGGAGAAGCCTAAACAAAGACTGCTTTTCTTGTAAAAAATAAAAAATCAGAGTACAAGCAGGCAAGTGAAGACGTGATGCTTGCTTCTTTCTGGTCTGCAGCAGGAGTTTGTCACCCACGCAAGCCTTCCTCTGAAAGGAGAGGCTGGCGGTGAAGCTGGCTGCTCTCTTGGTTCTGTCGTGGTCACAATTCCATATGTTGTGATTTATCCTATTGTTGAGCGAAGTCTGGAATGTAGCCTTCCTAATGACTGCTACGAATGCTGTGCCATGGAAAATAGAAGCCTTCCTCCTGAGTGGGAGATGAGAAACCTGCAGCAGCCATTGTCAGCCTCTGTCTGGGCATTTACGTAGCTGCCACACTGGAGCGTGTGTTTTGAAGCTCCTTCCTGTGGCAGGGCAGAGGGAATTGTTGATGGACTTCTTGCTCCATTCCACTCCTCTGCCTGGTCTGTCTCTCTTCCCCAACACCCAAGGATTGCTCTCTCCCCAACTCCACTCTTAACTTATTCAAAACATTAATTCAGTTTTCCGCTCTCCTCTTTGCTGGCAGATCTGGGCAATGGCTACAAGCTGAAGCAACATCTCATTTATCCAGAGATGCGAGGGTGCTGGAGCTTGCTATCCTTATTTGCCATCACAGAAATACTTGAAAGGGAAAAGGAGGAAAATTGATTGCTGGGAACCTTAGATTGCTGAGCATGAGTGAAGGCTGCAGGAGGCAGTGAGTGAGTCAGCTGCTAGCCGTTTCCCATCCAGGCCACCTTCCCTTCTTGAGTTTGAAGATCTGTAAGTAAATTGAATACACCTGCTATCTGTAACAGATGACAACACAATTTTCCATAACATTGGGATGTTCATATATATTATATATATATATATATATATATATATACATGTATAGAACATTAAATTTCTTTCTATTTTAAGTATTAAACTCAAAGGTATTACATTCATTTGTATCTTGTACACCTGTTCCTATTGCCCATCTCTATCACCAGAACTCTTCTTCATCCTAAACAGAAACTCCATACCCATAAACTCCATCCATTAAATATTAATTACACATTCTTTCCTCCTTCCAGCTCCTCATAACCTTTGTTCTACTTTCTGTTTCTATATATTTTCCAGATAGCTATTGTGTAGATGTAGATTTATATAATATTTGTCCTTTTGTGTTTGGCTTATTTCCCTTAGAACATTATGTTCAGGTTCAAAAATGCTGAAGAATATTACAACTTTATTCTCTTTTAATGTTGAATAATATTCTAATGTATATATCCTATTTTATTCAACTATTGGATATTGGATTATTTTCACCTTTTGGCTATTGGGAATAATGTGACTATGAACATCAGTATCTGCAGAGCCTTTTTCTTCACTTCTTTTTAGTATATACTGACAAACAGAGTTGTTAGATCATGTAGTAGTTCTATGTCTAATCTTTGGAGCAACTGTCAATTTTTTCCCCATAGTGGTCACACCATTTTATTATTTTTTTTATTTTTAAATATATTTTATTTATTATTTTTATTTTATGTGTATGAGTGTAATGCCTGAATGTAGGTAGGTTCACCCATGTCATGCAATGCCCATGGATGTCAGATCCCCTGAAACTAAAGTTACAGATGACTGTTAGCTGCCATGTGGGTGCTGCTAAGAACTGAACCCATGTCCTCTGCAAGGGCAGCCAGTGCTCTGCACTGCTGAGCCATCTCTCCAGCCCTGGCCACAGAATTTTATATCTGCATTAGCAGGGAACAAAAGTTCCAGCTTCAGTGTTGGGGAGATGGCACAGTGGTTAGGAAATTTTGTTGTTCTTGCAGAGGACCTGAGTTAGGTTCCCAGCACCCAAATATCTGTAACTCAGTTCTGAGGGATCCAATGCCTTCTGGCCTACTTGAGCACCCGAATACACACACATGGCATTTACCCACACATGCACACACAAATAAAAACAAATCTAAGAAAAAGTTTCAGTTTCTCCACATCCTCAATAGCTTATTTCATTTCTTGCTTCTTCATGATGCCATTCTGATGTGTGTGTGTGTGAAATGGTCTCTTGATGTGGTTTTGAGTTATGTGGGGCCACTGGCTAGTAATTCTGAGCAAGTTTTTATGGGTTTGCAGGCATCCATATATTTTCTTTGGAGAAATGTCCTTTCAAGACTCTTGTTCAGTTTTGAACTGGAATGTTTGGTTTTTTCAGTAGTAGGAGTTCTTCATGTAGTCTGAATATTGATCCCTTATCATGTTTTCCATTCCCAAGTACTTTTTGAAGACTGACTTTTTTTTTAGTCTTTTTGAGACAGGGTCTTCCTGTAGCCCCAGCTGGCCTGGAACTCACTCTATAGACCAGGCTGGCCTTGAACTCACAGAGATCTGCCTGCCTCTGCCTCCCGAGTGCTAGGATTAAAGGCATGCACCACCAAGCCCAGAAGAAATTTTTAATTTTGATCAAGTTCAATTAATTACTTTTTCTTTTGTTGCCTTACTTTTGGTATCAAACCAAGAAATTATTGACAAATGCAATGTTCTGAAACTTTTACCTTGTATTTTCTTTTAGGAATTTTTTTGGGTAGAGTTGAACAAGGCTTGCCATGTAACCCAGACTGGCTTCAAACTATAACCTTGGCTTTCTTGGGGCTGGTCTTACAGGAATGTACCTCCATATAAGTTTTCTTTTAGAAGGTTTATGTTTTCAGTTCTTTGATCCATTTCAGAAGGGTAATTTTTCCCTGTGGCATAGGGAAAGGGTCTGGTTGCATCTTCTGCAAGTAGATACCCAGTTTCCCCAGTATCGCTTATTAGAGACGCTGTCCTTTCTCCTGTTGAATGGTCTCGGTGCCTCTGTTCAAAAACAATTGATCATATATGTAAGAATTTCAACTTAATTTTAATTTTTATATTTTAGTCCTTTAGAGACAGGATCTCCATCTAGTCCAACCTGGCCTGGAACTTGCTATGTAGAACAGGCTGGCCTCCATCTCACAGAGATCCACCTGTCTCTGCCTCCTGAGTGCTGGGATTAAAAGTGTGAGCTGGCACACTCAGCTTTCAACTTAATTTTTGAGTGTCAGTTGGTTTGGAAGGATAGGTCTTTGATAATGTGAAAAAATGTCACTGCTGAAGCACAGCAGCCAGCGAATTTTCTTGAGTAAACACTGCTTTACATTGTGTCTAATACTCTGAATTAGATTATTTATTACATTCTTTTACCCATTTGCTATTAATAGTTATTCCTTGGAGGCTATCATTTTGTGACATATCCAGATTTAAACCATTTATTACCTTGTAAGGTAAGCAGTAACTTTTCAGTTAGGTAATCCTGAAATTCTCAGATGCACACTTACTTAGGTGTAGGAATTTTGGAATGTTGTAACCTTAGACTGTGGAGGAGACAGAGAGGTTGAGCAGCTGAAGTATTGCTCAATGGAGAGTTGGTACCTAGACTGCTAGAGGTTTAATTTCTATAACTGCTATCACTATGACTATGCTTGCCATTATTCCTTGGGGCATATTGCAGGCATTTGAAAGCCCATGGTTATTGTACCTTAAATATTTCTAATTATTATCTTAAAAATTATCCCATATGGTTTTCATGATCATCCTATCAAGCAAATTATCTAAATAACTATTTCCTAAATTAAATACCTGAGGATCAGAACAGTTGAGAGATTGTACCCACAGCTCATACCTAGTAAGTAGAGGCCATGAACAGAGTCCTGACACTGACTCTAAAGCTTTTATTTTACAACATAGAGCCAAACTACAACACCTGCTATTCTGACTTAAATTGTTTAGAAATGAAGTACTGGAATATTAGACACAGTCCTCTTATACCTGACCAGGGAAGCATGAGTGTCAGGAGTGTGATAAGGATGTACCCTGGTCAGTGAGGTGCCCGGTGAGGCAAGGCAAACCTGCCTTGACTCTTGGGGGGCTCGCAGCCCACCCCTGGAAGTCCCAGCTTGGACTTAAAAAGTGTTTAACATCATTAATAATTAAGGAAATGCAAATTAAAACCACTCTCAGATATCATCTCACTCCAATACGGCTAGCTTAGAGACACAGATGCATCAGCCTACATGCAGACAGTACACTCGTACACATAAAAAAAAATGTAAATAGGGCTGGAGAGATGGTCTAGTGGTTAGGAGCACTGACTGCTCTTGCAGAGGACCCGGGTTCGATCCCCAGCACCCACATAGTGGCTGAGAATCGTCTTTAACTCCAGTTCCAGGGGAATCTGACACCCTCTTCCAACCTCTGCAGCATTGCATGACACAGGTGCACAAACTTGAATGAAGACAGTACATTCATACACAAATGAAAATAAAAATAAAAAATGAAAATTAAAAAATTGTAAATTAATAAATAAATTTTAAAAAAGAAAACAAAAGACAACAGATGCTGGAGAGGTTGTGGGGAAAGGGGACACTCATCCACTGCTGGTGGGAATGTAAGCTTGTACAACCACTATGGAAAGCAGTGCAGAGAACCCTTAAAACACTCAGAATGAGCCTACCACCTGACCCAGTCATACCACTCCTGGGTATATACCCCAAAGACTCATCCTACCACAAAGATACATGCACATCCATGTTTATTGCAGCTCTCTTCACAATAGCGAAGGGCTGGAACCAACCCAAATGCCCCTCAACAGACGAGTAGATGACAAAAATGTGGTACAGCCACACAATGGAGTACTATTCAGCAGTAAAGAAAGATGACATTATGAACTTTGCAGGTAAACAGATGGAGCTGGAACCCATTATGCTGAGTGAAGCAACACAGTCCCAGAAAGACAAATGGAGAATGGTTTCCCTCATTTGTGGATGCTAAGACCAAATCCCCTAGATGAAAGGCAAGCTGAATAATATTATTGTTATATTTCTGTTTATCTGAAAGCAACTATGTTATTATAATGTGAATCTCTCAATGGGCTCTAGAATCCACCCACCAATTATTTTCAGACTCTGTAATTACTGTATATGGGTGGAGAGTATGTATCCATATTTTAGAGTAATATAAAATTAATGGAGAAAATGTGAATTCCTGAGCATAAAAAAGAGTGAGAGAAAGATGCAGGACAGTTATGGCAGAATGCATGATCTGGGGTGGGGTGGGGTGGGGTGGGGGGAAGAGAAAGGGTATATGCCTGAACTGAATTGAAAAATGATGTCTGAAATACACAAAACATCAATAAATTTTTTTTTAAAAAAAGGATGTACCCAGGCCGGGCATGGTCATGCATACCTTTGATCCTAGCACTTGGGAGGCAGAAGCAGGCAGATCTTTGTGAGTTCAAGGCCAGCCTGGTCTACAGAGAGAGTTCCAGGACAGCTGGGACTACAGGGAGACCCTGTCTCGAAAAGACCAAAAAAAAAAAAAGGATGTACCCTACAAAGATTGACATTTTTCTTGTGTGTTTCCATTCTAAGTGGCAGATTAAGAACTATATATAAGACAGAAAATTTATAGAAAAATATAGCCATGGAGATGGAAAAGCTTTCGGCTCTGAAAGACCTCCCTGGAGGAGAACTCTGGATTTACAGGAATATGACAGGCTGTGGGACGAGCACGCTAGTGACTCATGCCATATGGTCAAGGCAGACGCCTCCCCATTCCCAGCTGCCCTCACTTCTCCCAGATGAACGAGCAGGGTTCGGGGGAGGAGGTAGCTTCTTCACAGTCAAGCTGCTGGGTGAAGCTAGCCCTGGCACGAGTATTGGACCCTCCTGGTTCCAACCCAAAGACTCCACCAGCACTCATTTCTGTGTTCTAGCTGCCTTCTCCAGCATCTCATTTCTACACCACTGCCGTATGCTCAGGATGAAACCTCTGTCACCTTGAATAAAGACTACGAGCATAACTTGCTCATCATTTTCCTGAAATTCTTTTCATAAAATGAATCAAAATAAATTTAGTATAAATAGGAAGGAAAGCTGCTTCATCTGGCAGGCCATCTAATGTGATGAGTGCACATGATAACATCTGAAAACAGGAAATAACACAAGAAAATATATTTTATTGATTAATTACCTTATTGACAAATTGACTTATTATTCACTGTGACTTTTTTACTAAATGTTAATATGCACCAGGCATGCTCATTGATGCTGTAACTCTAGTGATGAGCAAAAATGAACATGGTCCCCTCCTCATCAAATCCATAGTCTGATGAGAAATGCAGGTATCAATCACAAGAACACATAAATAAAAGTAAAATTACCACTTTGTTAAGTTCATGGGATAGATGCAACTGAGTGTCATAAAGGAGTTTAGCAGAAGAGATCTTGCTGAATTCGTGCAGTGCTTTCTGTAGGTTGGAGCTGAGGATAATAAAAGACAGGAGGATGATGGTGCAGTCAAATCTCGCTCTGTGACTGCACCTCCATTCTTTTCATCAGCTCTACTACAACCAGAGTGCCGGAGGGACAGAATCCAAGCTTAAATCATTCTTTAGATTCACCAAGCTCCAAGTGCCCACCCTTTGTTATGATGGGATCATGGCCCGGCAAACCCACTGTAAAGTTATCATTAAGGTGAAATTGTTTTTAATGCACTTAAGTGAAGAGCATAGCTTAGCAGCAAGGTACACTGGGAGCGTGGGTTGGTTTCCTTTTGTGGTGGGTGGCTGGCTGGGAGCTGTAGCCACTACTGCTGCTCACCAGATTGCTAGCTCGGGAGATTAGAACTCAAATGCAGGATTGGCAGTATAGTGAGAAGCCCTGGGCTTAGATCTTAGTGTAAGCAACAGCACTCATGATGTGTATACACACACACACACACATACACACACACACAGAAATGGAAATGCAAAGTGTGATTTTTACTGTCAATTTTTTTGGGGGGTCTTTTTAAGACAGAGTCTCCCTGTAGCTCTGGCTGTCCTGGAAATCACTATGTAGACCAGGCTGGCCTTGAACTCACAGAGATCCGCCTGCTTCTGCCTCCCAAGTGCTAGGATTAAAGGCGTGCACCACCACGCCTGGCCACATCTTCAAATTTTAAAAAACTCAAGTAGAACCATAAGCTGAGACTGTTTTAGTGATCTCTATTAGAGACATGCCCTCGCTTGTGCCTTGAGGTTTTTGGTTTATTTTTGTTTAATTTTATAATAGAGAGGGACTTGACCTCCCCTTCAAATCTGCCAAAACTGGAAAGCCTTCACTGATGTTCACCTATGTTTGGTCTGGGAACTTAATTGTTTTTATTTACTGTTAAGGACTGTATGATGTGACTCACTCTAGGGTGATGGAGGGGAAAGCTAGTTTTTTTGTTGTTGTTATTTGCTTTTGATGTGTGTGTGTGTGTGTGTGTGTGTATTACTGGGGATTAAACTTGGGGTTGTGTGTATGCCAGACTGGCACTCCTCCCCTGAGCTACATCCTTGGTCCTGTTTGCTTTGTAATCATCAGCAGGTATACCAGAGACAATTGCCCTTCAATAGCTTGTTGCAGGGTGAGAGACATAACAAAAAAAATTCTTGGGAATTCTTGAGAATTTCTGCCAGAGTGACTCATTCCATTTAATGGTAGAAACGATAGCCTTTTCTCTATTAATTTCCTAGGTTGTCACATGGTGATTAACTGAAATTAAGACAAAAAATGGAAGCTGTGGATACATGCCAGTCGCCTTACACCAGTTGGTCCATCATGTAAAAATTCTTTTTTAAAAAATATTTTATGAGTGGCACATACTTTTAATCCCAGGCATTTAGGAGGTGGAGACAGGTGGATCTCTGAGTTCAAGGCCAGCCTTGAACTGGGGTTCTGGGGCAGCTAGGGCTACAGGGAGACCCTGTCTCAGAAAGACCAAAAATATTTTATTATTTTTAATATTTACCTGTATAAATGTATTGCCTGCATGTAAGTGCACCCATGTTGTGTGATGCCCACAGAGGCTAGAAGAGGGTGTTGGATTCCCCTGAAACTAGAGTTACAGACAGTACTTAGCTTCCATGTGGGTGCTGGGAATAGAACCCAGGTCATCTCCAAGAGCAGCTGGTTCTCTTAACTACTAAGCTATCTCTCTAGCTCTGTAAAAATTCTTAATAATACCCCAAACCTTACAATGGCCTCCCTTAGAAGACTGGTTCTCCTAACAAACGCAGTGGTTATAGAGTTACTATTGACTATATAGCCAATATGCATTTTTGTTTTGAAGACTCTGCTTGGCCCTAAATTGATAGTGTGGGAAACTGAAAGTCCCACGAGAGTTGCAGTCAGTAGATACGGTACCATGCTTGTCTCAGATTGTGAACTGGAGATTTTAGGTAAGTTTATATCATTAAAACATCACACTCTATCCTTTCAGTGCAGTTTTCACTGTTTTTGTGACTGAGATGAAGAACTCCAAGGTGTTAGGATATAACAGAGTTAAGAAGTAGAGGCAACCTGGATGCCCAAGTCACTACTTAGAGGGGAGTCCCCAGAAATGGCCCTCAAATTACACTGCTGCATGAACAAGAAACAGGCTTGGTTATTGAGTCCCAGAAAATTTTTAGTTGTTTGTCATAACAGTTTGCCATCTGTAATACTTCACAGGTGTAAGTACAGTGTGAGTTATTCTATCAGCAAAATTTACATAGCATCATAAGAGATGAAAGCCTAATGGATTTTAAGTTAGTAAAGATGGGAGGACATTTGGACTGAAACATGGTGAACAAAGAAGAGTTTGCCGATGAGAAGAACGATGTGCCAATTAGTTTTTGTCAACTTGACACAAGCTACAGTTATCTGGGAAAAGGGGACTTCAGTTAAAGAATCACCCAGATGAGACTGGCCTTTGGATATGTCTGTGGGCATCTTCGTAATTGCTGGCTGATGTGAGCTATGCCATCCCTAGGCAGGTGGGCCTGGGCTGGGTAAGGCAGAGGAAACAAGCCACGAAAACCACCACGGTCTGTGCTTCAGTTCCTCTCTTCAGGTTCCTGCCTTGAGACCCCACCATGGTTTCTCTGGCTGATGGACTGTGACCTGTAACCAAATAAACCCTTTCCTCTCAGAGTTTCTTTTGGTCACAGTGTTTGTCAAAGCAACAGAAACCATACTAAGAGAAATAGGTAGAAAGTTTCAAAAAGTGGTACAAGGTAGCCAAATGTGTGGGATACAGAAATACATTCTGTCTGAGCTCAGAGTGCAGCAAAGCTCCTTGATGGACTGTTGGCCGATAGAGGTTAGAAAAGATGCTGGGGTTACTATCAAAGGGGTTACTAACACTGGAGCTTCCCAGGAGGAACTATCGACATTGTCCATTGGAGAGCATGTGCTAGGAAGATACCCTGACCTGTGTTTGGATAAAGAGGACATGAGTGGAAGCTGGGGATCACTTAGAAGACTGCTTTAGAAATTAGGGAGGATATAAGTTAACAAGCACGAAGCACACCAAGCACAGCGTTTGATGCTAAGTACTGTTAGAGCTTTTTGGTTCCCCTTTCTTGGAAGACGGAAATGACTGTAGGAATAGAAAGAAGGTAAACAGATGAGAGACACATGGATGCTGTAGATCCTTGATTAAGAATATGTAAACTAAAACGACACAGTTCCTTTCTGGGAATGCCCAGATTCCCATGCAAAGAGACTCTCGCTTGTCAAGGTAATAGTGGGGGTGGTGTTTACTAAACTTTGCCATATGTCCTTTCCTCTCACAAAAAGCTCTTTAAAATGTAGTCATCCTACAAGAGACCAGTGGGATGAATGCATTTTTTTTTTAGAAGATGTAGTCCCAACACGGATATTAACATCATAGGATTCAAAGACCCGAGGTTGACTCATCTATTGTTCAGGTAGCTCAGGCATTCTGTAGTTCCCCCATCCTTTGGTGAGGTCAAGGAATAGGAAGCCTTTGTGTGGTGTCCAGCAGGACAGTTTTGGGGATCCACAAACAATGCAGGAAAGATGGGTGACACAGATGCCTTCAGTGAAGAACATGGGGCCACACATGCCCAGTGATGCCGGGGACAGCCAGTTCGGGCAGGATTTATCAGTCCAGTTATTATATGTGTCATATGTGGTGCTTGCTGTCATGGATTGCCTCCTAGCATCAAGTGTCGATTGGTGGTGTAATGAATTGGTAATGAGGACTAGATGGGAAAGAGTAGTGATAGATGCCTGAAATGCAGGCCTTCTCAGGCATTTATAGGAGAGTAAAACTGGTAGAGTTGGTATAATGGAGGCAGAGGGCCTTCTAATGGAGACCCTGTCATCAGTGCAGGCCTGAAAGGGACAGTGAGATTTCATCAGATCTATTCCTGAGTCTGTAAGCAGGACTGCGTCTTCAGTAGTACCCAAAGGAAGCTGCTCTTTCTAAAAATACCTAGATCTCATTAACACAGTGTCCCTTTCAATACACACCACTGTCTTACCACCCCGGGGAAGGCTTTCTGTTGTTATTTTGCTTTGTTTTGGGTCTAATCTAATTCCTTCCAGCTGCAGTATAGTGTGTTTTTTTTGTTTTTTTCTTGCAGCTTGGTGACTATAAAGAGACTCTACTGGGCCACCCATACAGCATTCCTCTGTGGCAGACAAAGGCACTTGTGAAATGCTACATGCATTAGAAGCAGGCCCAGTTTGCCTGAGGATCCCCATGCAATGGAAACTCCAATTGAAACTGTAATAATCACTAACATTCTGCCTACATCAAGGGGCTGAATGAGAGAATTAAGGAAAAGCTCTGGGGCCAGGGTGCTGTTAAAGATAGCCTCCTGCTCTGACAAGAAGCTAGACCTGTAAACATATGCTCTGTGATGGTTCAGGTGGACAGCAGCTATGTGGGTGTGAGCTAGTGCCTGGCTTCCTTTTGGGTAGTACTGAGTGCTGGCCTGCTGAAATTCTTCCAGAGAATCCGGCCTCCATTTTTCCCACCTGCTAGCTGGTTTCTGGAAGGAGCAGCAGCCTCTGCTAGGACTTCTTGCATTCAGCAGCTGCTGGGCTTCTTGCATTGACTGGAGTGGCTTGGTTATGGCCTAAGTCTGGGTACCTGGGGAAGAGAAAGAGAAAGGGATTCACTGCAACTTAATCCCATTTTGTTTTGTAGACCTTTGTAGACTTCATCTACTGACTACAGCCCTTGATCTACTGATGCATCTCCCCAGCCCCAGAAAGTGAGGTTTCTTATTCTCTTTTACTATGGTTCTCTCAGGCCTGCTCCTTCCCTCACCTGTATCTTTCTTCTCTCCGTATTCTCTCTCTCCTGATGGTGCTTATTGTGAGATGTGAACCTCGGCTTTCTGCTCCAGCCCCGGCCACCATGTCTCCCACCACAATGGACTCTGATTCCCTGGAACCATAAATTGTAAGCTCAAATAAACTCTTCCTTTTATAAGTTCCCTTGGTCATGGTGGTTTATCACAGCAACAGAAAAGTGACTAATACACCCTGTCTCCACATCCAGGGTTCTGGGATTACAGGCAGCCGTCACATCTACTGTCTTTTAAGTTGTTTCTGGGGATCCAAATTCCAGTCCTTATGCTTGCATGGAAAGCCCTTGATCTACTGACCCATTTCCCCAGCCCCAGAAAGTGAGGTTTCTTATTCTCTTTTGCTATGGGTTCTCTCAGCCCTGCTCCTTCCCTCACCTGTATCTTTCTTCTCTCCATATTCTGATCCTTTATCACCCACTCTGATGCAGTGTGCCCTGTACCCATCCCACCCCCCAAGTTGGTGAATATCAGAGAGATGGTGCATCTAGCATACCAATGATCATGTTCCAAGGAAACTTCCAGATATTAGATTTTTAAAAAGGAGTTAGACAGGAGTCACCATGCATGGCTGTATAGTGCTGCTCCTAGAAGCCATGAGTTATTAAATGAATGGCCTAGCCTGGTTTGGGTTCCCTTCTACCTCTGTTCCTCCCATTGCCATCTACAGGACAGGCCCTGTGGAGCAGCTATTCTGAGACACAGTTGTGACAGGATAGGAAAAGTGCCAGCTTGTCTGCTAAGTGACAGGGGAAGAAACAAGCATTAGACTCCATGTCCTTAGGGGTCTTTACTGCACTGAGTATAACCATGCCTGAATTGAGTAAAGAGAAATTTGGAGTTGGTACATCTTGCCTGGTGGATGAGCACTGAAATTCATAGAGTTCACATCTGGGTAAGTCTGTTGATGCTTTTCCTGCCTCAACAGCTTGCATGGCCCCTTCTGGCACCATGAAAGCCAGCAGGGAGGGTTTCCAGCTTGGTTCCAGCTGGATTTCCCTAAATCTTGCAAGCAAGGTATATGGCATTTTCGGCAGTAGAGTCTTATCATGTAGTTCTGGTGTCCAATCAAGAGGAATGGCAAGAGCCTCTATTGTTTTGGGAGCTTCTGAGGACTCTCTGATAACTAGCACTGGGGTTTGTTTAATAACTCATGGCTTCTAGGACCAGCACTATACAGCCATGCATGGTGTCTCCTAACTCCTTTTTAAAAATTACATTTTAACTGGGGGTTACAAGATAGTAGATTTCATATGGCTTCTTTATACATTCTTCATCATGCTTGGCTCTCCCCTATCTCCATGAATATGGCTTTTCACTCCAGTATCCCCCCTCTACTTTTATTTCCTCTGTGTTCTTCTATCCTCACTTCCTTAAGGCATCCTCCTCACAATGGCTGTCTTCCACTTTCCTGCTTTCCTCAGGTACTCCAAGTTCAATACACATAGCTAAAGGCTCAAAGCTAGGACCCACATGTGAAAGAGAACAATACAGCATTTGTATTTTTGGGCCTGGGTTTCCCCACTCCGTATAATCTTTCCCAGTTCCATCCATTTGGCTGCAGATTTTGTAATTTATTTTTTTTTCTTCACAACCGAATAGAAATTTATCTATCACGCTTATATACCACATTTTCATTATCCATTCTTCAGCTGATGGGCATATCAACTAATTCCATTTCCTGGCTATTGAAAATAAACCATCAGTAACCATGAATATGCAAATATGTCTGTAGCAGGATATAGAGTCCTTTGGGTATATGATCAGAAGTGATACAACTGGGTCTTGGGGGTAGTTCTCTATGTGTAGTATTTTTGAGAAATCTCCAGACTGTGTACACCAGTTTATACTCTTACCTACAATGTATGAGTTCTTCTTTCTTCACATCTATATCAGCATTATTGTCATTTGTATTCTCTTTTTAAAAAATCATTGAATTGTTGTGCATTTCATAAAATACATCTTGATCATATTTAGATTCCTTACCCTATATATACCCTACCATATTCCATCCATTCTGTCACATATGTTAAGGCCTATCTAGTTGTATTCTTTTTTATTTTATGTGTATGAATGTTTTACCTATGTGTATGTAAGTGCATCCATATTGTGAAATGCCTCTGGAGATCATAAGAGACTTTGAATCCACTGAACATGAGTTACTGATGGTTGTTAGCTGCCATGTAGGTGCTGGGAACCAAACTTTGGTCCTCTTCAAGAGCAGCCAGTGCTCTTAACTGCTGAGCTATCTCTATAGCTCCTTGAATTGTATTCTTGATGGTAGGCATTCTGACTGAGGTTAAGTGGAATATTAAAATAGTTTTTACTTAATTTCTCTGATGGTTAAGGGTAGTAACCACTTTGTGATTGGATATGAGGCCTGGTCCACAAGAGGGAACCCATGTCTAGTACTATAAACCCAGTAAAAAACATGACTAATAGACTTGCCTTCCTTCCTTCCTTCCTTCCTCTTTCTCTTCCTATGTCCTTCCCTCTTTCCTAAAACCCTATATTTTAGCCTAGGCCTCCTAACTGCTGGTCTTGGATTTTGCTTTTCAAACTGTTTAGAGGGATGTGGGTGGTCTATTTATTGTCTTCACCTGAGATTCTGGTAGGTAGCTGGCCTTTATCTTAGAATCCAGCATCATTGAAATTTTATTTATTTATTTATTTACTCATTATTTTTTTCAAAGTAGAAGGTGGTTTCCCACATAACATTCATGTCACTATTGTACCAGTGAGTGGGTCTACTTTTTGCCAAGCCAGTTGTTGTTGTAGCTCACAGGATTCACAGTGGGGTAACGTTTATTGGTAGGACACCTGATGCATTCATTGACCAGACCCCAAGGGATAAACCCAGGGCCAAGAGCATTTAACAAACAGAAATGAGAGTGGATAGGCCTTCCAAGTACAAAAGACAAATAACAAGAGAGGTCATGAAGTCGGAGTGGGGTAATAAGATGGGGCAGAAGGAGGAGGGAGTCTGAATATGATCAAAATAAAGTGTATCAAATTCTTGAATTGAAATTTTAATAAGGCAAAAAGCTTTGGTACAATTCAACAATCCTTTCAAATCAACCTGTTTCATGGACTCTGAGGACAGAACTGGAGTGAAAAAGGGTTCCTCAGTCAAAGCTTCTCCAGCCCCATTTTACAGAAGGGGAAACAGAAGCCTTAGCATGTAAGACACTGGTTAAAACTGTTCTCCAGGCTGGTGACAGGCCTGGCACTCATGAAGACCATTTCTGTTTCTGATCTGCTACTGCCTGAAACAGATTTTTCACAGCAACTCTTTCCTGGAGTCTGCAAACCAACTTTAAGGTCATCTGGAAGATGAGACTCCACTTGAAAAGCCAGCTAGTATTCAGCCCTCCTTTGCATGCTCTGGAGGAGCTCAGGGAGTCACTGTCTTTTCCAGAGACACAACAGAGAAAGTGCAGACTTGCAGAGCAAGGCCAGTCAGAAGCCAGGCCTCAGAGCTGTCTTGGCTCATGCACTCTAAAAAGGAACAGACGGCAATCCCCACGGTGCCCTGCAGCAGCTGAGAAACCTTCCTGTAGCCTTCATGCTCATCCTTGGGACACAGCAAGCAGCCGTGCTCCCTGCCCACAGCCTGGCCCTGCCAGCAGAGTCTCAACAGCCATGCTTGCTGCCTATAGCCTGGCAGCAAAGAGTGGTGTTTACGGCTCCATTGTGAGACACAATTCCAGATGTGCATGGATTTCATGTTCCTCTAATCTGCATTTCTGGTTCTCCACAGCACTCATAAATCGCCTCCGGAGTGTCACTGTCTTCAAAATATTTCCTCTTTCTCTGGCTTTGGGGAAAGCAGGCAATACAGGAACTACATCTGGACTGAGCCTTCAGTTTCCCTGGGGTCCACCAGATTTTTTTCTACCCAAGCTCTCATCTCAGTACCTATCTTCTCAAATTCTTATGCACATGTTCTGTGGATTTATTAGCTGTGAGGGGAGTCTGTGCCATAGGACCCCTGAAAAAAGAGATGCCTTTGAGGGGGAAGTTCTGACTTTTTTTCTCAGCCATGAGAAGAGTCATTTGCCTCTCCTCAGGTCCTTGGTGGCTCACCTGTGACAGCTGAAGAACAGAAGTGATAGGATCATGGGTACAGCTGGCAGCTGTTTTTCCATGCAGTTGGGGTGGAGGATGAGAGTCCTGTGATTATATGCCCTGATATGACATCAGCCCCTCAGAGTGCAACACACATTCCCATAGCTGTACACAATGGTCCTGACAGTGGTTCACTGGGCATCAGATTTCTAAATGCTAACTCTGGCCACGTATTCTCACTCTACCCAGGCTGGTAGAGCAGAGGCTAAGAAGGCTTAATGCTCTGTGCTTGAATCAGAGCTCTGCCACTTCCCAGCTGTGAGGCCTTGAGTAGCACTCAGTTTGCCGGTTCATTATTATTCTCGCTGATACAGTAATCTTGTCTTAATCAGAGGCTGGCCCATCCGGGTGGATCTGTTTCTCCCAGCTGCAATGGCCTACTTCCCACCGTGGGATGCACTTCATGATTTTAGGGCCCTTTCCCCATCGGCTTGTCCTTGGATATTTTACACAGGAAATCTGCCTTGCCCTGTTTTGCTCTTTGAGATGGGGTATCAAGTAACTTAGACTGGCCTTGAACACAATATGGAGCTGAGGGTGACCTTGAATTCTTGATATCTTGCCTCTGCCTCCCAAGTCCTGTGAATGGTGTGCGTCCCTTCCTATAGCTCCTCATCAATCTTTCTCATAGTTGCTTAGCATCTTGTCATGCAAAAATGTTTGGGTAGCACTTTGAATAATGAGCCAGCCATTGAACACTGATAAATAGGTGGTACAAATCTAAAATATTTCAGAATGAACACATGTATCATAGCAATTGACCAAGGTGTCAATTGTAAAACCCAGCTGAGATCAGCGAGGCATTTTTTTTCCTTTGTTGTTTGGTGGATTTTCAGATGGGGTCCAGTCCAGACAGTGCTCCACCCATCTCTTGTTTGATGCTATTTTGGGTTTTCACACATGTGGAATTTATTCCTATATTTAACTTTTATTCCAGCAGTCAGGGTATTTGAAAATGTTTTCAATTGACCAACTGTCGTGCATTAGCAAATCTTTGTATGCACTTCCTAAAGCAGTTAAATCCAGCCCACTCCCTTTGTCAGCACCCTTTTCCAGAAGCATTTGCAGCCTGAGCTGTGCTGAACACACCTTTTGCAAAACTTTCCCCAATGTATGTCCTCAATTCAGGATGGGCGATTTCACAGACAGCCTCAGATCCCTGTCAATATGGGAACCACAAAAAATTAAATGCTGCTAAAAGAAAGTGACCTTTCTTCTTATTAGAGGAAGACACCAGAAAGGTGCATAATCAGGAGCACTGGCCAGGATTCCCAAGTAATTAGAATTGTGTTGTTTTAGCTCAGGCTGGCTTCAAACGCTCTATGTAGTCCAGGCTGGCCTTGAACTTACATCTTCCTGCCTTAGTCTCCTGTGTGCTAGGATTATAGGCTTGTACCTCTATACCTACCTAAGTATTTAGAATTTTCAATCAAAGCCTGTTTGACCTCCTAATGCCCAAGCAGGTTTGTCAGCTTTCCATTATCATCATCATCATCATCATCATCATCATCATCAATACAGGAACTGAGGTTTGCATGGGTCATTCATATTTGCTCATGCTCTAGACCTGTGAGCTTCCCCAGCACATGGGATTAATGTATCTCTCAACTCTGAGCAGAAAAGGTTCCTTGTGCAGCAGATAGTGATTGACAGAGACCCACAACTGGTCTATATTCAGAGAATAAGAGACTGCAGAGTACGTATCCCTAAATAGGACACACTATCAAACTCGTGCCTCCCAAGGCTCAGGGATCATTTTGGAAGAAGGTGTAGGATTGTAATAGCCAGAGGTGGTAGATGACCACAGGAAGTGGAGTTTTCCAGACACAGGAACTTGCTCATATGAACTCACAGCAATGCTGACGGCATGCGCAAAACCCAGATAAGTGCAAGCCAGACAGAATCACAGCATGGAAGTAGGGAGGTGAGTAGGGAGGTGAGTAGGAAGGTGAGTGGGAGGTGAGTTGGAGGTGAGTAGGGAGGTGAGTTGGAGGTGCGTAGGGAGGTGAGTGGGAGGTGAGTTGGAGGTGAGTTGGAGGTAAGGAGGTGAGTGGGAGGTGAGTAAGGAGGTGAGTAGGGAGGTGAGTGGGAGGTGGCTTCATCCCTTGATGAGGACCTGTTGGCAACTGGTGACTGCAGGAGGAGAGTCCATTTCCTTAAGGGTGAGATGATGGATAGGTTGATGTGGGTCCAGTGAAGGGCATTTGGTAACATAGGTTTAACTCAATGTGGGGAGTGGATTGTGGGGATGTAGATAGGGGGAGGGATCTAAATGTGATCAAGACATAGTGTATGAAATTCCCCCAAAATTCAATAAAATAATGAAAAAAACCCACAAGCAATAATCAGCTGAAAAAAGAAGAAAGGATTTATGTTGGCTCATTGTTCTGGAGTCCATGGTCAGTTGGTCTTGCTGCTTTGGCCTTGAAGTGAGACAGCACATTATGGCAAGAAGGTTTCTGGAGGAAACATCTTCCCTTCAAGGCTGGAGTGCTAAAGAGAGAAAGAGAAGGACGGGGCAGTGTTCCAGTGTCTCCTTCAAGGATTCATGTCTCCCCATGACCAGAAGACCTCCCAGTAGGCCTTACCTCTTAAAGTTGACATCACCTCCCAATAGCACGGGGTGGGGGGGGGGCTTTATACGTGGTGCTATGCACTAAGCGTGAACAGCCACCTACATCCCACACCTCCACTCACTTTCCATTTTTAACCAGTTGGACTGTTTTGAGCCAGTGTTATTTCAAGTCTCAAAATGGAGAAGCAGTAACTCATTTGGGGACTAGGGAGGACACTGCCTGGTGAAGACGGTGAGGACAGTGAGGACGGTGCCCCTGAAGCAGCGACGATTTCATCCAAATTAAAATTAAAGGCTGAAAGCAGCTGATGGCCAAAGCCTTTTTATATCCTTTGTCATCTTGCACCAATGGACACAAACTGCAATGACCACTTCTGCCCCCAGATTCCTTCCTCCAAAGCCTTTTTCACAATGCATTTCTGTCTCCGCGGGAACGGCTTTCTTTCTCAATCTTTTGTACTGTTGAACTTGGTGATTTCTTTGTAATTTCAGTTTTATTTTTCTACCCAAAGTTAAACACATGGCTTTAAATTTGAAAAAGTCTATAATACTGAAGTGAAGCAGGCTTCCATCTTGGTTTTGTGTCCAAGCCAAATGGGTTCTGGGCCTAGCTCTCTGTTGTCACACCAGGTGGAGGAAAATGCACATGTACTAAGATAACAGGCAAATTACCCATAATTAGAGTGATTAATCATCCTCTAATTTAGTAGTGAAAGAGAGAGGAGAACAGAATATCTAAGTTGCTGTTAGACTTGAGTTAAGCGTTAGCAGGTAAAATGTAGACCAGCAGACAGGAGTGTATGTCCATGCTGTGTGTAGTGGGTATCTACTGCAAAGATTAAATCAAGAAAATATTATGGTGACTATAAATTTGCTAACTAGCATTAGAATTATTAGCTTCTTTCATGAACAACCCAGCAGAATCAGGATTTCTTCATTTCCTTTAAAATGTTTATATATTCGACGTACCATCTAACAGTGTTTTGCTAACAAATAATAGGAATGAATGGAAAAATATTCAAACACAGATCCATACAAAAGCACTAGGCTGTCCCTCTATGCTTCAGAGCCAGGAGCCATGTTTGTATTCTTTCTCAGTATGTGCAGCACTTACCCCTCATCAAAGAAACTTCTTTTGCAGCAGACAGAAGCTATTACAGACATCTACAACTGCTCAAAATGCAGAGAATGAGAGTGCACAGTCCCAAATGGGACATCCATAACAAAATCCTTACACCTAAGACCAGAGAACATCACAGAAAAGGAGGAAGGAATGACGTGAGAGCGGAGGAGTAAGAGGACAGCTGGGAAATAACAGGGATGTTGGACATGACAGGGCTATTATACCCATGAACTCCCAACTATTTGTTTGCCTGTTCAAGACCTGTATAAAACTATACCAGCCAGGGGCTGGAGAGATGGCTCAGTGGCTGAGAGCACTGGCTGCCCTTAGAGATAATCCAGGATCAGTTCCTAGCACCCACATGGTGGCTAACAACGGCCTGTAACTCCAGTTCCAGGGGATCTGATGCCTGCTTCTGATCTCCATTAGCAGTGTATAACATGGGTGCACTTATGCACATGAACATAAAGTGATTAATAAAATATTTTTTAGATGACACCAGTTGAAATGCCGACATGGATGAGGGAAAGATTCACAAGGCTCCACCCTGGATGAGGAGCTACAGGTAGTCAATGGCTGCTGAGGAGGGAGAATTAGTTCTCTCTAGGGATGAGCCCTCTGGTAGTTTGTCAATCCTAAGTGGTTGGCTCTAAACACATGTACATCCAGGCAACACTAATTGGACCCAGTAGGTTACATATTATGTGAAGATATATATATATATATATATGTATATATATAAATATATATATGTAAAGTTTTTATATATGTATATATAATAGGTAATATATGTATATACACATATATAAAGTGATAGTGAGGTCATGAATAATGTTGGATGTGTGGGCACAGGAGGAGTTGGGGGGAGGGAGGAGTGAAAATGATGTAAATGCAGTGTATGAAATTCTCAAAAACTTACTAGAAACTTAGCTATAAGTGATAATCCATGAGTACAAGCATCCTTCATGTAAAACCAATTTGCAGGCTATTGTGCCCAAACCCCCACAGCCCCACCTTCCAGCGGGGAGTGAGGGGTTGTATGTTCAATCAGGTTAATCAAATGAGGGTCCAGACTACATTGCTGTAGTTTCACCCTTCACCCCAATCGCAGCCCTTACATTCTACCACGCCCCCTCTTCCGCAGATTGTTCCCTGGGCTTAGAAAAGGGGCACAGGTGGATGAGAAGCAGAACAGTCCACTCTCTCTTAAAAAGTGTACCACAGTGGGACACAATATTCATCTTAAACATATCTATCAAAAGGTTTGTACTTATAAAAGGTTTGTACTTAACTCCCCAAATCAATTCTAAGTAGATGGAAAAATACATGAAGAAATATTCAAAGATATGAATGGCTATTCACAAATAGCCAATAAATCTGTGACCAGTATTATCAATTATATCGATGGAAATATATATTATTTGACTACTCCTTGGTTGATGCCCATTCAGGGTTTGCATTTTGCTATTATAAATAACAGTACAACAACATCACTGCATATGAACTCAATATATATGCAAGGTAAGTGCCTAGAGGGAGAGCCAAAAGAAATAACTTTGCACGTTTTAGAACTACATAGCTATTGATAGATAATAGATATATAAATATATAGATTAGATAGATAGATGATAGATTGATGAGTGGATGGATAGATAGATAGATAGATAGATAGATAGATAGATAGATAGATAGATAGATCTGTATAGGAAGCACCAAGGTGCAACATGTTAAGTTCCATCTATGACTATCTTACAATTGGGGTGATGGCTGGTTCTGCACTAATCCTATCTGGAATGTGTCCTATTAAGAAGGGCAAGCAGGCCAATTATAATAAACTTTCCAATACTTTCTAGTTGGCTTAGATACATTTGTTAGAGTAGAGAATGTCTTGATCTGGCAAAGGAGTTGAGAAGGAATGTGTCAGGAGATTTCAAATCGTCCTTTTCTGGTCTATGAAAGGGGCATCCATGAACAAATCTGCTACAAACAAACAAACAACAAAAAAGAAAAACAAAACAAAAAACCCAAAGCAAAAAGCCCAAAGAAATAAAATGAAACAAAATCAACAATGACAACATCAAACCCTGATGTTCTTGGGCCGAATTGTTTCTCTTCCTGTTTTCTTCCAAGCAAGCCATTCTGGACACTGCCACACACCACAATTTCCTTGCTTAATCAGCCATTAAGACTTGGCAGACTTGCCTCTCGCTCGGTCTTGAATCTGCCTCTCACTCAATCATTATCTCATCCAGATCATAGCATTCGACCCAGTCCCTTTCCTCTGGAGTAGAGAGCTACATGCTATTTTTCTACTCAAAAGTCTTCAGTGAGTTTGGTTATGGGAAAGAAGGATAAAGCATATGTCACCCTGTATCTTCCATGTGAAGCTATGAAAACCCCTAGAGAAGATAGAAGGAGCAGCTATTAGAAAACATTGACTTGCACCAGGAAGACTAGGGAAGGATTCCAAGTACCTCAGGATGTTTGCAGATGCAGATGCAGGAAGCACATGACAGAAGTGGAATTTCTAGTCTGTGGACCTGGAAGCAGAAGTGTCAGGAAGATGCTCAGAAGAAACTCAAATAAGAAATCCCACCATTGCTGGCCTTCCTCCTCTTAACTCGATGTAAGAAGAAAGAAATGTCCCACTCCAGCTCTGGATTCATATTTTAAAATCATCATTAAAAAATAATCAAGCTATTGCTTAATTCCATTGCAGTTTGGAATTATTTATTAAGAATGATTTCTAGCATTGTATCTCTTTGGAAAGCTCTGTGAATGCAAAAGGGAAGGAAGGAAAAAGGAAGGCAGGAAGGAAGGGAAGAAGGAAGGGAGGAAGTTAGGAAGGAAGGAAGGAAAGAGGGAAGGACAGAAGTTAAGAAGGAAGGAAGGGAGTTAAGAAGGAAGGAAGGAAGCCGGGCGTGGTGGCGCATGCCTTTAATCCTAGCACTTAGGAGGGAGAGGCAGGTGGATCTTTGTGAGTTCAAGGCCAGCCTGGTCTACAGAGTGACTTCCAGGACAGCTGGGGCTACAGGGAGACCCTGTCTGGAAAAGACAAAAAAGAAGGAAGGAAGGAAGGAAGGAAGGAAGGAAGGAAGGAAGGAAGGAAGGAAGGAAGGAAGGTAAGAAGGAAGGAAGGCAGGCAGGAAGGTAGGAAGGAGGAAGGGAAGGAAGTTGTATATGAACTCTTGGCTCAAGTCCAGTGTGCTTTTTAAAAAAATATTTTATTTATTATTTTATGTGTACGAGTGTATTTCCTGAATATATGTAAGTAAATGTACCTGTGTTGTCAGTGCTGTGGAAGTCAGAAGAGGGCATTGGATTCCCCTGGAACTGGAGTTAGGAGGGTTCCTAGCCATCATGGGAGTGTTGGTAACAGAACCCAGGTTCCTCTGGAAGGGTAATCAGCGCTCTTAACCGCTGAGCCATCTCTGCAGCCCCTCCACTTTACTTTTATATGGATCTGTCTGTGATGCCTACCATGCCCCCCCTAAGAAATTAGTAAGAAATTGGATACCAGATAAATAGTGAGAAAAGAGATTTGAAAAACCTTCCATAAGAGACGCTGATCAAGAAAGCTCTGCACAGGCAACAGGTTTTTAAGAATTGGTTATCTAATTCAGTTCGAAGCAACAGACAACTTTCTGTTGAAGCTTCTACCACTCTGTGGTTTTTTTTGTTTTGTTTTGTTTTGTTTTTTGTTGTTGTTGTTTTTTTGAGAGGGAGAAGAAAGGAAAAATAGAGATGCCCTTCTGACCAAGATGGTGAACTTGCTTAGTTCAGAGCTAGTGGGGAAAAGTTAACCAGGAGAGCACTGCTCAGCTCCTTCTGTGTCTAGGTGGGGGCCATATAGTCAGCTGGCTTTTCCTCCAAAGAACAGAAGTGAAAGTGATGTGCATTCATTCTCAGAAGGTAGTTCTATTAGGTACTCTTCTCATTGTTGTGGCAAAATACCTGAAAAAAAAAAAAAAGCAACTTAAGGAAGGGAGGGAGGGAGGGTTAAGCAACTGCAGTCCATCAGGGGTGGGAAATCGTAGTGGGGGAGCCTGAGGCAGCTGGTCACCCTGTGTCCACCGCAGGGAAGTAGAGCTTGAATGTGGTGCTCAGCTCACTTTTCCTCTTTGTTCCGTCTGGGACCTCAGCCCTTGGAGTGGTGACACCCACATTTAGGGCAAGTCTTCCCACCTTGGTTACCCCAATCTAGAACACCCCTCATAGCCATGCCCAGAGATTTGCTGCCTGGATGGTTCTGTCACCTGTCCAGTTACAAACTGTACCATCACAGCAGCTAAGAGGCAGGAAGCCCTCTGTATTCCACTCCTCTCCTTGACAACTGGATGCAGGAGGAGAGGAGCCCTTGATCATCACAAGGAAGCATGTTGCCTGCCAGCTAGGGATAGCCATATAGACTACTATTAGAGATTTAAAAAAAAAATTCTGGTTAAAAAAAACCAAAATTCTGAAGCTATTTTATATGAGTCTCTAAGGACAGGATGATCTCAGCTAATTCCTACTTCTTCTCTGTTGCTTTTGGTAGAGGATCTACTATTTGTAATCCAAAGCCAGCTTCATGGCCTGGAGTACAGAGTTTGGATCCCAGAGGGAGCCACAGTGCTCTCTTAATTTTAAACTTTGACCTCAGACCATTCACTGTTTCTTTGGCAGCCTGTTCTAATGAAGGACTGTTTATGGGGCTCCCTCTCTTTACTCTTTGCAAGTGATTTCCATTTAGTAAATTAATTTTGCAGCAAATTAATTCAACTGACCCAGGAAAGCACAGAGGTTTCTAAAGGAAATGATGCTATGTGCCCAGGGGCTAAAGGGCTCTTCCCTGGGTCTTTGTCCTGATTGGTTGCCCTAGAGAGTTTTGATTTATTAGTTCTTACAAGCTCCAGAACCAGTTCCTGATGTGAAATCTCTTTCCCTCTTCCTTTTCTTTCTCTTTTCCATTCACTTAGCTATTTTCTGTAATGTTAGCTATGGCAGGTATCAACCAAGTACAAAATGTGTTTAGTGAATATCAAACTCATTTCTTAGTAGCTCAGTGCACAATATGCTGGGTTGCATTGTCCACAGGTTGTCAGTAATATTGAAAGTTATTTCCACGTGGTATTTAACAAAAAATGAAAAAAATGAATTAATTTTAGCAAATTTGGAATAGCAATTTCTTTGTGAAAAATGTTACTTCTCAACAAATGTGTTGTTCCCTTAGGAATTGGACATTGTATTCCAGGGAAGATTTGTAGGAAACCCTTTTCTCCATGGTGATGACATTCTTATTAAAACTATTCATCAAAGCAATTCTTCTCATAATTAGCTGAAACACAAGGCTCTAATCAAAAGATACTGAATTTCTGAAGTACTGGTGAACTGTGCACGCGTGTTTACAAGGCCTCAGAAAGAAACCTGCTGAGCATATGAACTCCTCAGTGATCCTTTTGCAATTAAAAGAAACGGGCGAAATCCTCCCAGTTTTAGCCTTCCAATGTGGACTGCTGAGATAACCAGCTAATGGGAATTCAGCCTCCTCAGAATATGGACTGCCATTGTTGGATTACCTCAGCAGTATCATGGAGGCCAATGCAGGGAGATCAAGACAGGACACATGCTTACTGGACTTCATTTGGGGGCACAGTATTTAAAGCAGAAGCACAAGTAAGGGTTTCCTTCTGCATAAGGTTTTTTGTAGTGTAATGTCTTAATCATAGTCTACCATCAAATATTTTAAGAGTATCTTTAATGTTTAGATAGTATATTAGCAGCATGCAATAATTACATCATAAGTTCTCAAGCAGAGGCAGTCTATAGCAAGGACCTTCTTTGCTGCCAGTTATCATAGGCTGTTTAAAGTTAGAAAACTGAATAGAAACACTGAATATTGTAGAAATGCATTTTGCTCAGTAATACTTGAGTTGTTGCAATATTGGATCATTTGGTTGTTACAGAAAATCCTTAACTGTAATTGATGGTTGTTGCCGTAATAGTATATTGCCTGTATTTCTACCTCTAGTAATGGGCTTTATGTGCTAGATTTCAAAATCCTTGACCCTGGGCAAGTGCACAAGCCTTTTTAAAAAGAAACATGGTTTACTTGCACAAAACTGATCAGATCTGAGAGATCGTTAATGCCCTTGAAGTGGTTTTTGTGGGTGTGAAACAAATGATGAGAATTTGAATTGTTCCCTTATTATTGTATTGTAATTAAGTCTACTTAATTTATCAAATCATGTTCCTGCCCTGGTTTTATATACTTGTATCAATAAACATTGTGATACTTAAAAAAAAAAAAAAAAGAAACAGGTGAATAGTGATTGGCACCTGCAGGTGAGTGGGTTCTAGGAAAGGAGTTCCAGGAGGGGAAGAGAAGAAGCCCATTAGTGCTTGTGGTGTGGATGTGTGAGCTACCATCATATCCATCATCTCCATTGTGATCAGGATTACTGTTAAGCTCCGGCTAGAACTGTAAACAGCATGACTCCAACAGGATCTCAGAGCAAAATACAATGAAGCCTTATCTCACAGATAGCCAGGAGATGGACCTCACCCTATCCCATTCATATGCACTTCCGCTGCTGGCGTAGTCTAAGCATGCTCAGCTGTGCACTATGTACAAATATTAGTTTTAGTTATTCTTGGCTTCTGATTGGTGTGTTTTTACTCCTGAAGTTGCTGTCCGCGAGCTTGCTACAAACCACCTGTTTACTGTGCTTTCTCTCCTCTGACAGCCATGTTGAGCAGTCCCAGTGCTGTCTGCATATGAGTAACATCCTGTGCAATGTTCAGCCGAAGGGGAGGCTTGCAAGGGTATGTCTCCTGCAATTATGATTGTTTGGAGCTTCGGCTCTTGTCTGTCAATTACTCAGCCAATTCCCTGGGGTAAAGCTAATCTCCATGATAACTCCTGGAGAGCAGATTCCAGTGTTGGACATGGGCATCTCAAGACTTAGAGACACCATTGCCTCTTGATGCTTGACTTTAATGTTCACAGTTTCTATTTATTCTTCCTGGTGGAGAATTATTTATTTTTATAGACAAGTGTTCATGTATAACCAGCAACAAGAACATCTTGGTGACAGAACCCTGGCACTCATTTATGTATTACTCATAAGTCTGGAGATGCCCTGTGGTTTGGCTGCTCTTGGTTTGGCTGCAGGAGAGCAGGTAGGTGCACACATCCCAGCTTCTGCCAACATTGCATTGATGCAATTCACATGGCCAAGCCCAGTAACAACAGCAATAGGAATGGTATTTAGTGATAGTCCAGGGGCTAAGGGCGAGCACTGAATCTTAAAACTAGCTCATCATCTAAATGACTGCATACTGCTGTCTTTTCTTAATTTCTAACTTAGTGCTAGTTATCCCATGGTCTGACAATCTTAGTAGTTTAGAATCCTAACATACTGTTTGGAATTTTAGGCTCTTTTCTCTAAGAGATCTGCTCTTACTTATAGCTCTCTAACTGCTCCTCTACAAAGCCAAAGGTTCTTCTACCAATGCCTCATGGGTTTTAAGCTATGAGTCACCAGCTATAAACGCATACCAAGGGAAATTCATGTCTGGAGTAGGCAGAAATGGTGTAGTAAAAGAGCATAGCTCAGAGTGAGCATCGTGATAAATCTGAGCTCCTCGTTCTCCTTTATTTGAACAGAATCAAAACAGCTGTGATTATTCTCCTATTTTTGCCATTCAATTGCCCAAAGTATAACATTTTTTACTTATTAACTAATATGGAGTTTATTAATTATAGAGGAGTAAAAGTTATTGCAAAGTAAATGTGTTTGTCATCTGAATATTTACCATTTCCAAGGCTCAAGGATTTGACCAACAGAAAAAAACTACCTTTAAATTGTGTAATATTATTATTTAATTTTCCATGATTGAATTAGAAGCAGATTAGTACATATGTATTCCTTGTGGTTGCCAAGAGTCTAATTTAAATTTAGAGAGATTTAACAGTGTAGGATATTACTTAGCTGCATGACTACACCAATTTATTTTGTTTAGCTAATTTTGAAGGCTGATATTTGCTAGTAAATAATTACACCATTTGTACAAGTCTTCCCCCCAACCCCTTGGAGAAAATTAGATAAGTAAATTATAACATTATCAGCCAGTAGGTTAATCATGTGTGGTACATTACCAGTGCCAATCCCAATCCCTTATAATTTGGAAGGACTGCCTCCTCCAGCTGGAGATGTTTCTACTGAGATGGCAGAAAGGTACTGGGCATGGAGACCATGGTACCTGTTTCTTTCCCAGTTGCCACAAAGGCCTCCTTCCAGCCCCACACAAGTCAAAGAATCTGGTATTGGCAGAATCTTAGCCCTGATGTCAAAGACTGAGATGCCTATCCTCATAACCCCAGTTCTTATTTCTACATTTTAATTGTGTCACTCAACATTAGCTAGCTAGTACTCAATTCTGCCTGGCATATACCTGAAAGTATTTCAGAAAATGTAGATGCTGTTCAACTATTTATTTTTGTCATTCTTCCACAGGAAGTTTTCTTTCAATTACAGCTTTCAAATGAAAAAATACATTTACGTCGTTTTTGTTTCCTTTGGCAATAATGCTAAAACGGGAAATTTAGAGTATATATGGTAGTCTATTAATATCAATGTTTTTTTTCCTTTTGTGTACTCCCTGCCAGTTTCTGTTTATTTTCGCTGATTCTTCCTTCAGTCTTGGATTACATTATATGATCATATAAACAGTGTAAGCTATGTCATGTCTATTTTCTCTTTTTTTGTATATGTATGTGTGTATGCCCATGTACACATGAGTGTAGAGGCCAGAGGACATCTTGAGAGTTGTTCTTCAGAAGTAACCCACCTTGGATTTTTTTTTTTTTTTTTTTGGTATTTTCAAGACAGGGTCTGCCTGTAGTCCCAGCTGTCCTGGAACTCACTCTGTAGACCAGGCTGGCCTTGAACTCACAAAAATCCGCCTGCCTCTGCCTCCCGAGTGCTAGGATTAAAGGCGTGCGCCACCACGCCCAGCTGCACCTTGTTTTTTAAGGCAGAGTTTCTCATTGACTAATAGCTCAAGATTAGACGAGGCTGGCTGGCCAGTGAACCCAGAGACCTACCAGGTGGGATTATAAGTCTAAAGCATTTTTATGTGGCTTCTGGGAAGACTCAGGTCTTCATGCTTATATAACAAGAACTTTACTGACTGAGCTCCTGTTCCCCTCCGAGTTGCTCCCCCCCATTCTCGATTTCATGTATGAAAAGAGAAGGGGGGCTGGAGAGATGGCTCAGCGGTTAAGAGTGCCGACTGCTCTTGCAGAGGACCCGGGTTTGATTCCCAGCACCCATATGGCGGCTAAGAACTGTCTTTAACTCCAGTTCCAGGGGAATCCAACACCCTCTTCTGACCTCTGCGGCATTGCACGATACGGGTGCACCAAGCTACATGCAGACAGCACACTCATACACATAAAAATAAATTAATTAAAAAAAGAGAAGGGCTGTGGGTCAGACTACCTTTGAGGTTTCCATCTTGGGTTGCCTGTGGACAGGCTCAAGTTCCCAGGCAACCTTGAATCAGTTGCCTGAGAGGGAGCAGCCTGAGTGCCATGTCACCTGACCAGGTAAAGCTCCAGTGCTGACAGTTGACTTCCCACGTTAATATCATACCTCTGCTTCCCGTCAGTCATATTTTCCAGAAAACAAACCTCTTCTTGGCCACTGTTTTCCAACCAAAGCCAGCAATTAAGCTTCTGCTTTGACTTGAGACCTAAGTTAGGAGTTCTGTTGGTCCCCTCACTAGAGCCTGAAGCCCTGCCTCTGGGTTCTGCTGGCTCACTGGTAAGTCAACCTGCTAAGCATTGAGTATCAATTCTCCCACTCACCTAAGGCTATCATTATGTGAAGACGGCGCACTAGGTTTTCTTTTTTTAAAATACTTTTATCGATGATTTATGTATTTCATACATTATCTTTCAGTCCTATTTAGACACATTCCCCTCTCCCTGCCCCTCCCACGCCAGTTCATGCCTTCTGCCGTACATGTCTTGAATCTTTCTCTCTGCCTTTCCAAAGTTTTTCACTGCAGAGGCTTAGGTTTTCTTTTAGGGAGAAACATGTCTTTGTTTAGGAAAAGTCTTTGACAACTTGGAGGAAGAGGAAGGAAGAGACAAAGAGGTGGAAATGCATGATGATGAGGATGAGGAGAAAAAAAGAAAGAGGAGGAGGAGGAGGAGGACTGGGAAGAGGAGGAGGAGGGAGATGTCACCAAGGTCAAGACACAAAACAGTGTAGGTAAGAGTGGCAGAGCAGGAGGTAGAACAGAGACCGAGAGAAGAAAGAGGCACTTCTCAGAAGATGTACACAGATCCGAAGGCCCGAGCACAGATGACGTTGTTGTTTACGGTACAGTAATGAGGCTCCCCTCAAGTCAGCCAGGCTTGGTACATGGGTAACTGCTTTGTGTGTGAGTTCAGTTTCCTTCCAGAAAACAAGGAAAATCTGAGTTGCCCAAAGAGAAGTAACACCACATTTGCTCTTTAAAGGGAACTAAGTAAGATTCTATGGCTTCCAGTTGGGTTTGGCCAAAAGATGAGGGACAAAAGATATATCAGCAACACAACATATATAACATGAATGACACATTGATCCAGAGGATCAATAAAAAGGTATCCAGTATGCCATAGAAATAGAGGTACAAGGGAGAGGTAACTTGAAAACATAGCTTTCCTGAGAATTCCCTGGAATGATTGGAATGGTTTTCATATTCTATAGAATAGCATCCCAGTGAATCTTATTCACTTCTGGTAAAGTTGAAGAACCTTAGTTGATATAGAATTATTGAATTATTAAAACCTCAATCTCTCAGGCACTGGAAACACCCAGTATTATGCCCAGATCACTGGGACCCCCAAAAGACCACCAGGACACGAGGCTCCAATGTAAATGCAAAGAGTGTTTAATTCAAGCTAGAGCTAGGACCGCCACCCTTCTGACGCAGCAGGCTGGGAGAAGCGGTCCTGTGCTGGGGCGGGGTGATCTTTTAAGGGAAAAACTTCAAATGAGGAATTTTCCAGTTTGGGCATTTTGTTATTGATTCATAGGGACTGAAGAAGCATGATTTTTAGACTGATAGGTTGGGGCCCCCTGGCAGCTTTGGTGGCGCCATAGAGGGTAGATTTTACTCACTGAGTACATCCTGGCGGAAGAGCAAACATGTTTAACTGTGGGTCTTCTCCTGTTAGTTATTTTCAACAAACAACCTTTGGTCCTTTCCTGTTAGCTATTGAGATATTCTGTGGTTTCTCCTGGAATCTGAGGATGGGGGGCTGTTTCTCGGATGGCGTATTTCCACAAAATAGAAAAAATGGAGTCTATCTTGTTCCCTTATAACTGGTCCCTCTTTACACTAGGTCTGAGAGTTCTCCTGAGATGTGGCTGATTTAGCTCAGCACCTTGATATTCTTGACATGTTGGGGCCTCATCTTTAGTTGAGCTTACCCCCTAGAGCTGATCTTTGAATGTTGGTGAATCTGGTGTCTTATCCTCCCAGCCTCTGTATCTTGTCCTAACTGGACAGTCAGATATTCCTGACAAGTCCTAACGTATGATCCCCTGGGTTTCTACAAACTTCTTACTCCTCCCACGGCACAGAGACACCCATCATTTATTTATGCCTCAGGAATTCTCTCCAGTTCTGTGGCCTGTATTTGCATACTAAATAAATACACCCATCTCCAGAAGAAACAGGAAAGTCATCTGCCTGGCTTTAGTCTTCAGAGGCATGCAGATATTCTTAGCCAAGTAGGAATTTTATTTATTTACTTTGATTGTATGTGTGGTGTATGCATCTATATATATATACATGTGTGTGTGTGTGTGTGCATGCCTTTACATGTGCATACAGAGGAGGACATTATGTGTCCTGCGCTATGACTCCCCAGCTTATTCCCTTAAGATGGTGTCTCACTGAGCCTGCAGCTTGCTATTCTGGCTGGGCTGGCTGACCACTGAGCTCCTAGGATCCACTGGCCTCCACCCCCAGTGCTGGGGTTGTAGGTGTGTATATACCGAGGCTGGGGAGTCAAGCTCGAGTCCTTATGCTTATGCAGCAAGTCCATCAAGGCTTACCCAGAGCCATCTCTCCAGCCTACACATGGGTATTTTAAAGTTGATGGTCCTGTTTTCTACCTGCCATTTCGATGAACTAAGCATTCTTCTTGCATAGCTGGTTTGGTCTGTGGTAAACATGTGAGAAGACGGTTTCCTGGTTTCTAGAGGAATGTGCTGTTTTGGACTTGTCAACCCAAATTTCTTTGGGGGTTTAATTATTGAAGTTGCACATTTCCCCCAGCCCACAAAAAAAATGCATCCTAATCTTTTGCTTTTGTTTGAGCAAACTGAATGCCGTTCGATTCACCTTGGCATTGTTCAGCAGAACTCTGATGGTATTTTGCTTGAAGCTGTCCGCTCTGGCACCAGCTTGTATTAGCAGAAAAAAAACCCTGCATTTCAATGACAATACTAAGGCGAATGGCAGGTGCCTGCTTTAAACAGAAATGCCATGTGAGGCACTGGCCCATAGCTTGGACTCTTGAATATGGAAGAGCCTGACTCCATTACATGGTAAAACGGAAGAGCTAATGTCTAGTTTGCACATTTTCTGTGGAGTTAAATTGGTTCTGGATATATGCATGCATGCTGTAAGTGGTTATGGGGGGCACACCACATTTACTTGTATATTATTTTATAAGTGTGGGAAACAGTTTGGCTGTTTCTGTTCCATGGGCATCTTCAGACAGCAGGTAAGATCAGGAGAAGGTGCTGCCTCTAGTCCGAGTTTGGAGCATGGCTGTCTTTGCTACAGTGTGCCCTTTTGGAGAGCCTGCTCTAGGAGCTCTGGAAGACTTTCAGAAATGAAGGTGACAAAGGAGTAGGTTTCTCCCTTAAGGAGCTTACTTTCTACTTAAGACAATTAAAGGCCTGGCCTGTACCAAGCCGACAGGCTGTGTCTAGATACTCTGGGACAGTATGAGAGCACATAGAAGTGGATACTCAACAACCTCGGAGAACCAGGAAACTTCTTGGAGGGAGTAATAGCTAATTTGAGTATAGAAGAAAGTGGGAATTACCCAAGTAGATGGAGGAGAGGGTTAGAAGAGAGCATCCCAGGCAAGATTATTGTGATTTCATGGCTAGCCTGGGCTATAGAGTGAGGCTTTATGTCAAAACAAAATAAAGTGAAGGAAAGAGAGGAGTCTTATGGAAATAAATACTACTGAGTGAACAGTGGCCTTGTCTTTGATGGTATATCTTGGCAACTCATCCAAGGTCATTTGATAGGAAACTAGGACACTGTGTGGACTTTCATCAGGCAGCTTGGGTAGGTGTCCTACCTGTCTAACCTTGCTTTGTCTCCTGTGGTAGGCAACTGTTGCTATCTAGTTTCACGGTACAATTTGAGTACTGCTTCGGAGTGCCCCAATTCCTTCCCACTCCTCTCCTAGAAGGGGCATCTAAGCTGCCATGATGTGCCGTTTGAAAGCTCCTCAGGGCCAACCTACCGCGAGTCACATCCAACCGCATGCTGAAGTTTTGAATAACTTCTGACCTAGTCAAAGACTTATTTCAAGGCTTTCAATTTTCTTTTTTAAGATATGTATTTTATTATTTTTAATTATGAGTATGTATGTGTGTCTGTGTGTGGGTATGAACCTATGGAGGCCAGAGGTGCCTGTGGAGGCCAGAAGCATTAGATCCCTCTGGAGCTGAAGTCACAGGCAGTTGTGAGCCACCCAATGTGGGTGCTGGGAACTGAGCTCAAGTCCTCTGCCAGAACAGTATCGGCTCTTATCTAACCACTGAGCTATCTGTCCCATCTGAGTTTTCAATTTCATGTTGCTAAAATGTGAAAACTCTATCTGATGACTCACAAAGATGAGCACACACTCATTATTGGCCGTGGAAATTATCTAGGTAGCCCTTGATGGTTCATTCTCAATTATGTTGATTGTTCCCTGCATCCACTATTTACTTTCATTCCTCCCTGACTTGGCCCAGGAGATCCTGGCTTCCTTAACTTGACCTTCCAAACGTGGATGCTGGTCCTCCACGCTTTAGCACTTCCCTGTTGATCATGGGTTTCCCTGCTACCTGCAAGATTCAGTGGCTCTTTCCTTTGCTCACAACTTTTCCCATACCTTGTAATACTTGCTTCATCAGCAGCACTACTAAAGAAGGTGTCCACCTCTCCTGGTCAACTGGGAGTTCCTCTGAAGTGGTGACTGTGTCCAATTCCTTCTTTGTATTCTCACTCAAGACTTGATAAAAGCCAGATAGCTCCTCAGTAGATGGGTGCTGAATTAATGTGTGAATGGGAAAATAGTATAGACTGAGTTGTGTCCCCAACCCCCAGATTCACAGGTTGAAATCTCAAGCATCCACGTGACCGTGGCGGGAGATACAGACATTAAGGAGAAGTTAAGTCTAAAACGGGACCGTAATCCAATAGGAATCGTGTCCTCTCCAAAGAGACATCGAGAGGGAGATCAGAAGAGGGAAGGTATGTGAGGCCCCGAAGGTGTCGCTATAAGCCACGGAGGGAACTTTTACCAGAAACCAACTCTGCTGCCTCTTCGATTGGGACTCCAAGCCTCTAGAATTATGAAAAACTAACTTTCTATAGTTGAACCTAGCCAGTCTGCAGTATTCTGTTATGGCAGTCTATATTTGTTACTTTTCTCATCAATTTGGCCAAAATACCAATAGAAACAACTGTGGTGGTGGCCCTCCATCATGGCAGAGGATTAAGAAACAGAAAACAGGCCAGGCCCCGAAGTAGGTGTAACCTCCAAAGATCTGCCCCTGGGGTCCACTTCTGCTTGCTGAGCCCTATCTCCTAAGGGCCCTGAAGTCTTCAGAATAGCGCCGCAAGCTGGGTAGCCTGGGGAGGACCTTTCAGATTCAAGCTTCAATATAGGCCTTCCAGACTAATAAAGCAGGTGAATAAATGCATTAGCAATTCTTCCCCCAAGATTAATAAAATGGGAAGTCTAATTAATAAAAGGGCAATGCATAGATGAAGAAAACGCACATGGATTTCTGGGGTCATAAATAAGAGGAAGTATGAGAATGCGTGAAAGAGTGCCAGGACCAAAAGGCTGTGGTGATCACCAATTCCATGGGATCTGTATTGTGCTCCGACGGCAAGAATTGTGTGGAGAGGCCAGCACCAAAAGTCTGTGGTAATCACCAATTCCATGGGATCTGTATTATGCTCCAATGGCAAGCATTGTGTTGGAGAGGTCAGATCAATTCTCAGCAGGAGGCAAAGGAAGTGCTTTAGTTAAATTTGGAAGGATTTAGGAGGGAAGAAAAAAAACCTTGCCGGGTTCATAAAGATTATTCAAAAATGAGTCTAGAGCTCAATCTGGATCCCTAGATCTAGATCCAGCCTCAAGGATCTCAGCTGCTCTCCACATCCCGGAAGGAGAGAAAGGTTTCAGTGTTTATTTTGTACTGGGCAGTGTAACTAGTGCACAGTACAGCAGCCTCAGGCATTGGATCTTACAGTGCCCACTTCACTTATTACAGAAATGCACAAATGTGCGCACCTGAAATCCCAGCACATAGTAGGATGCAACAGGAGAGCAAGACAGGACAGTGGAGAGTTTGGGCCAGTCTGGTCTATGTGATGAGACTCTATCTCAAAAGTGCAAGCAAACCAAATGAACAAAAGAGTCTTCTTTTAATATTTAGGTTTTTTAAATATTTAGGTTTTTGTTGCATTTATTTGTTTATTTGGTTAGTTAGTTATTTGTGTGTACGTGTGTGTGGGTGCACACATGTGGAAGACAAACAACTGGGTTCTTTCCTTTCACTATGTGACTTCAGAATATTGAACTCAGGTTGTGAGGTTTTGCAGCATGCACTCCTACCCGCCGAGCCATCTCACTGGCTTACCCTTTGGGGAATTCCTGTCAAGGACACATGTGGGTGCATGTGTGTGTGCTGAAGCTGGGTGGGGGAGGAGTGGCTCCTTTTATCACATCAATATCCCCAGAAGCCAATGAAGAAGATAGTCTTCTTTCTTTAATGACTTTAGAACAATGCCATATATTATACCCTGCCACCCAATGAAAAGATGGAGGATGGAAGAAAGAGGGCACGTGAGAGAAAGTGAGCGAGTGAGTGAGTGAGCAAGCGAGAGAAAGAGAGTGAGAGACCAAAGATGGGAAATTCCCATATGCCTGCAGTTGTTAGAAGAACAACACAGATCACATGGTTTTGGTATATTATTTTAAAAACACTTAATCCTCCTGACCTGAAGAATTGTCTTTTTACTAGCTAGTGTCTACTTTGAAAACGTGTGCATACACATGGCACATATATTGCCTGTGTGTGTGTGTGTGTGTGTGTGTGTTCCAGTTCCTATTTTTTATTATTTATTTTTTGTATGTGTATGAATGTACTGTCTGCATGCAGGTCTGTGCACCTGTGTCATGCAATGCCGCGGAGGTCAGAAGAGGGTCTCAGATTCCCTGGAACTGGAGTTCTCCTGGAATTGGAGTTACAGACGGTTCTTAGTGCCATGTGGATGCTGGGGATCGAACCCAGGTCCTCTGCAAGAGCGTCGGTGCTCTTAACCGCTAGGCTATCTCTCCAGCCCAGTTACTATTTTTAATGACTCTGGGTTTATCTCTGCTGCTCACTTGAGCCTGCAGCACCTCACACTCAGGCCTCTTTCTTCCCTGATCCAGAGGGAACAGTCAGCTGTCTGTGAGCTTCCCAAGATACATTTAGGCCATTCACGAAGCATGCAATAGAATTTTTCTGCAATAGGTCTGTGCAGAGAGAATAGATGTGTTTAGAACTTAGCTGTCTACATTACAGTGTGAGAGCCAAGCAATTAATTTTCTTCCCACTGGATGTCAGGCCTGTAAATGCTCCTCAGTTAATATATAATTATTTTTCAGCCAGCACTCATCCATTACAATATGTATAGGGCTTCAGAGTCCTTTGCAAATGCCAGAGGCTGCCTGGCACAGCATACAGGAGAAAACCCAAAAGTCTGGGAGAAGAAACAGCAGCATTTCCTCACATGACCAATGCACTCTCCTAAAAATTAATTTAAAAAACAACTTTTATAATGGCTACCGAAAGGAGTAAATTTAACCATGGAAGTAAAAGATCTGTACACCAAAAACGTTAAGAAATTGAAGATGACAGAAATAAATACACGGATATGTCATATTTATGGGCTGGAAGAATTACTATTGTTTAAATGCCATCTTGACAGGATCTACGGGTACACAGGAGACAAAGCTCTGGGGATGTCTGGGAGGGGCTTTCTGGACTGGGTTAACTAAAGAGGAAAGATCCGCCCTGAATGTGGGCAGTACCAGTCTGTGGACTGGGTTCTTGGACTGAATAAACAGGAGAAAATGAGCTGAGTACCAGGATTCGCCTCTCTGCTTCCTGGCTGTGGATGCCATGTGAGCAGCTGCTTCGAGCTGGTGCTGCCATGCCTTCCCAACATGGTGGACTGTACCCTCAAACTGTGAGCCCAGACCAACCCTTCCTTCATGTCAGGTATTATGCCACAGCAATGAGAAAAGTAATACACTACGAAAAGCAAAGTGAATGTTCAATGTAATTCCTATCAAAATTCCAATGGCATTCTTCACAGAACAAGAATGAAAACCCTGAAAACTGGCCTGGACATGGAACTACAAAAGACCAAACAGCCAAAGACATGCTGTGCAAAAAGAACAAAGGTGTAATTACCGCACTGCCAGACCTCAAAGTATATTGCAAAACTATAGTAATCAAACAGCATAGCATTGGCATAAACCCAGTCACTAATGAAAAAGATAGCCCATAAATAAGACTATGCACTTATGAAAAATTTATTTTTGACAGAGGTATCAGGAATACACAATGAGGAAAGGATAATTTGTCCAGTAAATGAGGCTGGGACAAATGGATATTCACATGCAGAAGAATGAAGTTGGCCTCTCATGGCATACCATATATAAAAATCAGCTTGAAATGAAGTAAAGACTTAAGCACAAAACCTGAGACTATAAATCTATGAGAAGAAAACATGGGGCAAACTCCACAATATTGGTCTGGGAAATGACCTTTTTTGTGATAAGACCCCATAGCACAGGTAACAAAAGGGAAAAAATAGACAAATGAGGAGACATCAAGCTGCTATGAGCATTTGCTGTTCTTGCACAGAAGTGCAGTTCAGTTCACAGCACTCACTTCAGGAAGTGCACAGCCCCCTGTAACTCTAGCTCCAGAGGCTCTGATGACTTCATGTAGCCTCCTTGGGTACAGCACATATGTGACATACATTTACAGCAGCATACAGTAACACACACACACACATGCACACACATGCACGAATGAAAATAAAAATGAAATCTAAAAATCTCTGCATATCAAAGGAAATAATTAACAGAGTAAAGATACAACCCAAAGAAATGGGTGAGATATTTTCAAATCATGTATCTGACAAAGAGCTAATGTCTAAATCATGTAAGAAATGCAAGAAATTTAGTAGAATGAAAAACTAACCTGATTAAGTCTAAGTTTGATTTTAAAATGTTGTATGAAATGCACTCAATAAAAATTAACGTAAAAAATGTGCAAAGGATCCAAAGAGACATTTCTTGAAGGAAGACATACAAATGGCCATCAGAAACATGAAAACGTCTGTATTAGTCACTTTTCTGTTGGTATGATAAAGCACCATGACCAAGGAACTTATAAAAGGAAGAGTTTATTTGAGCTTACGATTGACAGTTCCAGGGAATTAGAGTCCATTGTGGTGGGAGGCATGGCGGCTGGATCTGGAGCAGGAAGCCGAGGGTCACATCTTGCAAAGAGCACAGGAAGCAGAGAGAGAGAAAATAGAAAACAAGAAATATAAAAAAAAAAAAAAACAAACCCCAAAAAAAAAAATACAACAAAAAAGACAAAACATAAAAAAACAACAAAAACAGTGCCACCAACTGGAGACAAATGTCTGAATATTTACAGCCTATGGGGGACACTCATTCAAACCACCACATTCCACTCCCTCGCCCCCATAGGCTCCTGACCATATAAAATGCAAAATGCATTTAGTCCAACCTTAAAAGTCCCCATAGTCTTTACCAGTTTCAATGCCATTCAAAAGTCTACAGTCCAAAGCCTCTTCTGAGACTCAGGCCAATCTCCTAACTGTAAGCTCCTGTAAAATCAAAAGGCAAATTACAAACTCCCAACATACAGTGGAACTGAATACACATTCCCATTCCTAAAGGGAGGAATAGAGGCATAGTGAGGAAACACTGGACCAAAACAAGACTGAAAACCTGCAGGGCAAAAACCAAGTCCAGTAGCTCCATGTGCGACTTCTGGGACTTGACTTCCAAAGGGCTTAGATGGCTCAGCTCTTCCAGCTTTGCTTGCAACATACATCTCTTTCTTAGGCTGGTACCACTCCCTGTATGCAGCTCTCCTTGGCAAATATCTCACAGGTCTGGCATCTCCAGTCTTCTTGGGGTCTCCGCTGCCAACCAGACTTCACATTCACAGCTTCACGCAATGGCCTATCAGGGCCTACTTTATGCAGAGACACCCCTGATGTGCTCTGCCTGACCTTGGCAGCTTTCTGAAACTGTGGAGGAATAACTGATGACCCCTTCACTCTTGCAAACTTCATGCCTCTAAAGCCAGCACCACGTGAATGAAATTGCTGAATCTGGCTGCAAGTTCAGGATGGAATCTCTCCTACTTTAACCACATTTGCAATTTTTCTCTGCCCTGGACTTGGAGCAGTAGAAAACACTTTCAGTATTTTCCTTTCAAAAGCTGGAGGATTAGCTGGGTGTGGTCTTGCCCTGAAGGTACTGATTCTTTTGTTTACTTGTAAATCTTAATCACTTTAGTCTCCTTATGAAAGGGAGCCTCTCTTTCACATGCCTTGGCCCCACCTTTAATCTTCCTAGTGCAGTTATCAGATCCAAACTGTACATTCTGCTTTCCTTCTGCCCCATTTGCTCTTCTTCACTGTAGATCTGCACAATATTCACCATTAAAAGCCACACCACCATTTCTACATTAGGCTGTCTTGAAACATCCTCTGCCAAAGACATCAGTCCATTGCTTTTCAACTTAGCATCAGGCAAGCATTTGGGCTTCGGGCAAACTGCTGCCAGACTCTTTATCAAAATATCCCAGTTGCTGCCTAAGTCTTTATTTTCCCCTAGAGCCACATCTTTTGCAGCCATGCTTTCTTCCAGGCCTCCACTAGAATGGCCTTTTAAGCTTTGCTTACAGTAGTCAACAGCCTTTCTAGCCCAAAGTTCCAAAGTCTTCCACATTTCTCCAAACATCCACATGATCAGGTTCTTCACAGCCAACAGCCCACTCTCTGGTACCAAATTACTGTATTAGTCACTTTTCTGTTGCTGTGATAAAGCACCATGACCAAGGAACTTATAAAAGGAAGAGTTTATTTGAGCTTAAGATTGACGGTTCCAGGGAATTAGAGTCCATTGTGGCGGGAGGCATGGCGGCCGGAGACTGCAGCAGCAAGCCAAGGGTCACATCTTGCAATGAGCACAGGAAGCAGAGAGAGAGAGACTGGAGACCACGAGGCTTGTTAAACTCACTAAGCCTGCCCCCAATAACGTACTTCCTCTAGCACGGCCACACCTTCTAAGACCTCCAAAAACAGTGCCACCAACTGGAGACGAATGTCTGAATACTTACAGCCTATGGGGAACACTCATTCAAACCACCACAACATCTCATCAGTGAAAAACATTGGAAAAAGGCAGAGTAAAGCCTCTGTGATGTGTCCTCTCACTCCCATTAGAAAAGCTGCTTTTGAAGCTGGAGAGTTGGCTCAGTGGTTGAAAGCACTGACCGCTCTACCAGAGGACCCGGGTTCGATTCCCAGCACCCACATGGTGGCAAAAAAAAAAAGCTGCTTTATTTTTCTTGCTTCTTTCTGAATGTGTATATGTGCATTGTGTGTACACATGTTGCATGTGCATAAGCACATGCATGCAGGTACTTGTGCACGTGTGTGTTATGCATGTGGCTGCCAGAGATTGGCATCAGGTATTATCCTTGATCTCCCTCTACTTTATTATTGAGGCAGGGACTCCTCCTGATCCCAGAGGGTGCTGATTCATCTAGTCTGGCTAACCAGCTTGTGCCAGGAACCTGGCTCTGTCCTCATAAATGCTGGGATTATAGGTGGGCACCACACCTGCTCAGTTTTTACGTGGCCACTGGGGACCTGAGCTCCTGCCGCATGTTTCAGCAGCAGGTGCTTCACCCATTGGGCTATCTCCGCAGCCCCAGTAAAACTACTTCAAAAAGTTGACCAGTTTTGATGAGGATATGGAGAAAAGGAAGCCCCCCTACACGCTTGCATGCTGCTGGTAGAACTGTTAATTAGTACAGCCATTATGGAAAACAGTATGGCACTTTCTCAAAAAACTAAACATAGAATGACTACAGGCTTCCATAATCCTAATTCTGGGTGTGTAGTCAAAAAAATCCCAATTCTGGGATTAGTGTGTCAAAAAGACATCTGCACTCCCACCAGTCTGCAGCACTTTCACAATAGCCGAGATATGGGGTCAACATCAGTGTCCCTCAGTGGAAGAATAAATAAATCAGATGTGGTGGAGACACACTATGGACTACCAACCTTCACAAAGAAGGAAATTCCACCATCTGTGATCCCGGAGATTATTATGTCAAATGAAATAAGCCATACACAGAGAGACTAATACCATCTGATCTCCTGTGTGGAATCTTAAAAAGCTGACCTCACAAAAACAGAGAGTAGAATGAATGAAGGTTTCGAGAGGTAGATTGGAGAACAGAGAGGGTCTGGTCAGAGGGTACAAATTTTGAGCTTGGAGGGATAAGGTTTAGAGGTCTGAGGCCACATGGTGACTGGAGATACTAACACTGCCATTTGTATTTCAAAATCATTAAGTCATCAGATTTTTATTATTTATTTTTGCCACAAAAAATAGTAACACCCTCCCCAGGCCCAGCTGTGGATGCCCACTCCACATGCAGTCCTGGGTATGCAAGCCTTGATGTTGGACCTTTCCTATTACCAGGCACCAAGAAGTTTTCTATTATTTTTCTCTTACTTTTCCTACAGCCCCAGTATACCTTCACCTATGCCCTAATTGAACTTCTAGAGATAAACCTTATAGTCTGGAAAGGAAGTTTTAAAAAAAGAAAGAACTAGAAAATGCTGATAACTAAACTGATACAATTGTCAAACTAAAAGCATGTAATTACATCTTAGAATATATATGTGAAATTCTATAGGTCTATTATAATTTTTTAACATTTTTACTAACAAAACTGTACAATGGAACATCAGCAACAATGTGAAATGTATCACTGTTCCTATCATGTGAATTCATCATTCCTTCCCTCTCCAAATTCTCCAACCTTTACAAAGTCTTTCAATGTAATCATATTTCTTCTTAAAGAAAGGAATGCTAATAAAATATTTTAAATAAAAAATGATAAGTATGTAAAGTGATGGGTGTGTTCATTAATTGACTTAATTACTCCAGAGTATATGCATATGTCAAAATATCACAGTCAGTTAAAAATAAAATATTTTACCAGCTCTGGTGGCACCCGGCTTTAATCCCAGCACTCAGGAGGCAGAGGCAAGAGGATCTTTGTCAGTTCAAGGCCAGCCTGGTCTACATAGCAAGTTCCAGTCCAGCTGGGGCTACAGGGAGACCCTGTCTCAAAAAAACAATAAATAAATAAACTATTTTAATCAAACAATAAAGTTTACTATGAATATTTTTTAGAATTAAAAGTCACTGAAAGGGACCCTTTGTTTGCCCTTGGACTATTAAGGTCCCTGCAGCCCCACCCTTACCCTGTATGAAATTCTTATATTTCTTATTCAATTCTGAAATCCAAATGGAGAGGTAGGTAGTTACAGTTGTTGGCTTTTGTGTGCTTTGTAGCCATGCGGTAGTGTGTTTATAGTTGGTACACTTCCTGACAGTTCTCTTTCTTGCTGAGCAGTGGAGCCTATAAAACCAGCTGCCCACTGTCCTTGAATAGGACTACCTGCGTCCCAGCTGCTGCCCAGTAGCCGTCCATAATTAGGATTCCTCCCCTTGAGATCGGCATCAGGACCACTACACCATGGAAGGTCATACCATCGTTAAAGGGCATACAGGCCAACAGAAGTGAATGCTTCTTAAACTACGGCATGGAGGGTGAAGAGTATTGCTTCTGCAGGAGGGCTGCCTGGGGAGGAAGCGTGGACTGCCGGTGGAGCTTGGAAGAACATGTCTACACTGATAAGGGTCCCATCGCCTGACTTTTCATAGCACTGTGTCCACATGTCTGATATACGGGAAATTTGTCTCTGTGTTCATTTCCTCCCACAAGGCTGCCTCCCGGCTGTGCTCTGATCCAAGCAGAAGGCCGCTTCTTTCGTGATTCTTCTAGTCTGTGGAACTGATGTCTGTATTCTCCTGACAATTTTCACAAACCACTTTTTAGCCACCTGTCTTCCTCCGTGTTTGTGCAATTGATCTTCAGGCCCAAGAGCTGGGTTGAACATTCATTTCTATTAAATGTCTGATTATATTCAGCTCTTTATTCCAATCTGTCAAGATCAGTTTGGGGTGTGATTATGCCATGAATGTATTAGGTATAATTTACTCACAGATCGGATGAGCTTGCCCTTTCTATTTTCATCAGTGTCAGAGTTCTTAACCTTCTCCAACCTTAAGGCCTGAGAGAAATGATACTCTCTTCTCCACAGAGCTGCCTGATCACTCAAGGCAGTGGGGCCCGAGGACCAAGAATTCTTTAATAATTGGATTATAGAGTATGCATGCATTAAAGCTGACTCTCTTTCCCCAGCCCTACTCGTGATTCTGATTAGCTTCTCCAAATGGGTAATCAAACTACACTGACAAATATAATACACACAGTGCTACAGTGCTACAGTGCTAAGCACATCACTGTAGTCTGGCTTCCATCTACTGATTATTTGGAGTGTGTGTGTGTGTGTGTGCATGTGTGTGTGTGTGTGTGTGTGTGTGTGTGTGTTCATCCAGTAATTGATCTAGACTACAGTTACTAAGACAACTTATTCAGTTAAATACCTTGTTAAGAACTCCCCATCAGCCCCCAAACGCAAACCACCAGCCTGCTGCAGTGTGTTTTTATGCAGAAATCAGAATTCACTATTCATAAGTGACTCCACAACAGAGAGGATATACAGATTGGGAAAAATGCCTGGCCCTCTTCACAGCACTGGGCATCACAGCAGTGAGCTCTCGCCCACAGCCACAGCAGCATGTGTAGGTAATTACATAATCTCAACACAATATAATAGATTTTCCTATTAGAGGTATTGTACCTTAGATATGCATTTCCTCAATACATTTTCTGGTTTGGTCTATTACCTCTAGTTCTTTTAGTCAATTATATGTTGGCCTTTTTCATTTCCTTTGAAAAGTCAATAAAAACATAATTACAAAAAAGTCCTGGTAGAAAAGGCTATCATCCATTTCATTGTCTGGGTTGCTTAAGAAATGTTTATTTGCGGACCCGGAATTTCTTATTTGCATTGGCCCTGCCTTTGTGTATATATCCACTGCAAATCAAAATCCCTTTCCTGAGCTGGCGAGCCTCAGAGGCCTTTGAAATGAAGGCCATGTGACAGATGCTGAACAGGTGGCCTGCGCTGCTGGAAGTTAGCCCTCCCCCATCCTTCCCCTCTACAGCTATCAGTATTTATCATATATATCCTTGAAAAATAGATTTTTAGATGATAGTCATATTTTAAAACATGCTATACATATAAGGAAAATAATAACAACAAACAACCAAGAGGGCGGCTTGTTAATCAGATAAGTGCTTATGAATTTTTTGGTATATTTAAAACAGCAGGCTGACCCAAAGGCTGCAGGAGTAACAGTGCTGTGGATGATGTGTGTGACAACAGATGCCCCCGAGAAACTGAAAGTCTAGTTATGAATCTAGTTATGAAAAAGCGTTATATATTTAAATGTTTTCTGTTTCTAAATATGGCATATGTTTTCTATAGGAAATTTGTAAAATACGTAAAAATATAAGAAAATTTAAATCACCATATGCTATCAAGAGGTAATCACATTTGACCTTCACATTTGATATAGATTTTTAATAGGTATATATGTCTGATATTTTGAAAAATTATGATCCTATTATATACATTTATTTAAATGTGGCCTTTTACCATAAGTTGGGCTGGGATACATTTAGTGGTAGAGTCCTTACAGAGCATGTGTGAGAACCTAAATTCAATGCCTAGTTCTAAAAAAACATGGCTCAAGTCATTAAATGTTATTTTAAGTTACCTTATGTATATATATATATATATATATATGTGAAATATTCCATCATTAAATAAAAATGATTTATTTAACAAATTCCTATTAGAACTACAATGAGCGAAGTTATCGGTTATTACAAATATCACTGCATGAGCTTTCTTTGTGCACACGTTTTTGTATACATCTACAGATGTTTCTCTATGGGAATTTACTAGATGTTAATTTAATGGACCAGGAAATACAACTTAGGGTAGTTTGACTTGTTTTGATTTTACATTGGTGTGGTAACAGTAGGAGTTCCGTAAAAAGTGCCTTCTGAAGTTGGAATTTTGATCTCTGTGAGCAAATGATCACAAAATCATCTCTGTGATTCATGACACTTCTCTTGCGATTCTGAACAGTGACGTACAGTTCCCTGTCAGCCCCAGGCTCTCAGATGTGAACGGCTGAGACTGAGGCGCAACCACAAGGTGTTGATGGTCAAACAGGTTCAATGCATTCTTGGTTTACAATATTTTCTGTTTATAATGGGTTTCAAGACTCAGCTCCATGGGAAATACAAAAGTATCTGTATATTAAATATTCTAAAAAGTACAAATGACCAAATTCTGTTTTTCAAAAAAGATTTATGGATTTGTTCACACCCAACAACAATAAATGAAGTAGCCTACTTCTTTAATCTATAATGACACAAATTAGGAAAATGGGTGGCTGCCTGAGTTCTAGAAACTTCTTTTAAAAATTTAGTTTGTTTGTTATGGGAAATCTTTCAAAAGTTACTATCTTGATTTCTTTTGGGTGTGGGGGGGGGATATATTCTATTTGCTACAGAGTCACTTCCTTCTCTGAATTTTGTTTTCCCTTATGCAGAGCGTGAATGAATTCTCTCTGTCTGGACTCCCAGAAACTTGCTTGTGAGAGCTAGTTGCCGTACGTTCTATTATCGGCTCCTGCTCTTTCCTTCGCTTTTCTTGAGTGTGCTCTGCATCTATACACTGGTACATATTCCAGTGATGCAGTCCGTAGCTCCCATCACCAAGTTAACATCTCTCTCTAGCCTTCAGGCCTGATTTTTCCTTTTGATTTGGATAGACAGAGGAGGCTGACAGACCTGTGGCTTTATCTCTTTTTCCCTTCTAGTCTGACACTGTGGTTTTGAATTTTTGCATATATTCAAATTACATGAAATTTTCAAATGAGTGGGAAAGGTCATTGTGAACTGAGATGGTGACAGGAAGTCACAAAAATAGAAACATCTGAGGGAGGGCTTGAAGGATGAATGGGATTCAAATGAACAGAACAGGCTAGGGAAAGAGGTTCCTGAGTTGGGCATAAGGGTACAGATGCAGATGCACAGTGGAAGCTATTAAAAGAAGTGTCCTGGGAAGGACTGGATAGGGTAGTCTCAGCTCATTAGTTTGGAAGAGAAGTGTTACTTTATGTTCTTTTTTTTTCACACAAGATTTAAGAGAAACTTTACATTCTATAAATCACAATGAACAGAAATTTTACAGGTTGAAAGACGTTCCAGAAGGAGCAGGGAAAGTCCTCAAAGGAAAATTCTTATCTTTTTAGTTATGGGAAAGACCAGCTGAGATCCCCTTTGAGGCACCAGCAGCTGGACAGACAGCTGGATCCTGAACAGGATCCTGCCCATAGTCAGATCCACAAAAGACATCTGAGCCAGTGGCACAAACACAGAAGACAAGAAGCAAAGGCAGAGCCCATGTGCAGGAAGACTGCCGTGCCCTGGATCTCCAGATCTCTGCCTGGTTTGGAGAAGCAGATGTGGCTTGGAGAGCACCCTGGAGCACGTGCGATGGAGCCCGTGCGATGGAGCCCTTAAGAGGGGCAGATGGCAGACAGGCATCCTCTCCAGAGGAGAAGGGAGGGAGTGGCATAGACGGCAGCCGGGCCAACACCAGTCATCCAGTTTCTCAAGGAAGTGATGTCACAGTGTGGCATCATTCCTCAGCTGTGCCTTGGGCCACAGCCTCGGTTCAATGTGAAGGAAACAGGGAGAACCCTGCAGTAATCTTCCCGTGTGCCCTTCGTCAGTCAATTAAGCCAGACATAGAAGCCAGAATAACTAAGTAAAAGGCATTATCATACTTCAAGGGGATAATTTGGTCTTTTTCTATACCAGAAAACTGATGTTTGGCCTAAGTCAAAGTACAAAAAGTGATTTGTCTTTAAAAAGTAGGAAAACATATTGACAATTTTCTTGTATATATAATATATGCTTATTGTGGAAATTCCAGTTAAATGAAAAACATTAGAATCATCCCCAGATACTAGCCTATTGGTATAGTCTTCCATTCTTATTATGTGTGTGTATAAGATAATTTCTATTTATAGAATATCTACATTTAAGTATATATAGACATATGAAGATATAAGATATATACATATATGTATGTCTGTATAAGCATTACATTACATTCTGTCTCCCCTCCTGTGAAACACCCGATATCTAATACTTTAAAAGTATCTATTCATGCCCAGAAGAGGGCATTGGATCCCCTGGAACTGGAATTACAGACAGTTCTAACTTGCCACATGGGTGCTGGGAACCAGACCTGGTCTGTCTGCAAAAGCAGCCAGTGCTCTTAACTGCTGAGTCTTCTTTCCAGTCCTCATGTGTACATTTTAATAAACAATATTCTACAGCACATTGTATTCATAACCTTAAATAGGGAAATTTCAAAGATGCCAAAATTGGAATAAATAATACAAACTAAATGTAATTTTTTTGGTCTTTTGGAGACAGGGTCTCCTTATAGCCCCAACTGTCCTGGAACTCACTATGTAGACCAGGCTGGCCTTGAACTCATAAAGATCTGCCTGCCTCTGCTTCCCAAGTGCCAGGATTACAGGCGTGTGTTACAACACCTGCCCTAAGTGTAATTTTTATGAAACTGCTTTCTGCATAGACAATAATAGTTATGTGTTAAAACACCCCAATAGTTGTGGGTTGAGAAGGTGAGTGGAGGCTATGCCTTCCTGAGTGGGCATGGCTTCCCATTTCACCCTCTCTGGTTGATAGAGCCAGCAGAAAGCCATGCATATAGATCCTGTGCTCACAGTGACTACGGAAGCCATTCTTCTTCAGACATGGAGGGAAGAGTGAGTTTAGTGGGGCCTCATCATTGCTTTGTGAGATTTAAAGTACAAATGACTCACTTAGGAAAACATATGAATCCAGTCCCATAGTTACTCGCCTGTCACAGATGACTTTTCCAATTAACTAGCAGTGCTTTGTGTACAACCATTTGCTCAACAAATAACACAATGGTCTAGGGGCTGTTCTGATTGTTTTTAATTTTTAGATTCTTAAAATTTTTATATGTATGAGTATTTTGCCTGTATATATGTAAGTGTACCTCATGCATAAAATGCCATGCAGCCCAGAAGAGGGGATCAGATCCCCTGGAACTGGAGCTACAGATGGTTTTTAGCCATCATGTGGGTGCTAGGAACTGAACCCCAAACCCCCCACCCCCCACATCCCCACCCCCCGCTGCAGGTGCTTTTCTAGATCCTGGTGGTACTGCAGCAAAACAGGAATCTTCATTGCTCTTTGAGTTTTCTTCTAGTTAGGGGAGCCAAAAAATTAACAAGTGCTGTGTCAAATAGAAACAGTGGGAGAAAAAAGGAAGAAAAGGCACGTGGTGCCAAGGTACGTTAGGTTATAATCTTTGAGAGTCAATAAAGACCTCACCACGCAACTAGAACTTGAGAAAGACTGGAAAGAGGTGAGAGACAGGTGTGCCGGCAACTAGCAAAGAGCTCTCTGCAAGCAGCAAAGAGCTGGTGGAAAGGACATGGGGGCAGAGTAGGCCTGGGACATTCTCAGAACATAAGGGTGACGGCTTGGGAACTGGAGAGGGAGGCAGAAGAGCAGCCGGGAGAGCGCATTGAGAAGCAAGCCTTCAGCCTGGTCAAGGGTGCACAGACAGCTGAGTTGTACGGCAATTTGCTGGCAGGCTTTGAACAGGGGAGGGTCCGGACCTAAACTCAGGTTTCTCTGAGAGCTGGAGTGAAGGTAACTGAGATGCAGGGATTAGCGTGGGCAGCCCTTGGGGAAGATGAATCTCTAAGAAAGAGAAAAGCCTCGGGGTCATCTTCTGGACCCAAACAGAAATCCCTCAGCCAGCCTGGAAGGGGCACCACACTGATCCTCAGTAAGTCTGTGGGTAATGAAGGAAGGAAAACAGCGGGGAGGCCTTGGTGATTGGAGCCACTAGTTAGGGCCCCAGGGACAGGCAGTGGAGGGACACAGGCAGTGAACCCCCCACCCGCAAGCCCCCCTGTGCGGGATGGAGAAGCCCACAGAGTTCCCAGCTCAGGAGAGAATGGGGACCTTGACCCCTGCAGATCTGGCTTCCTGTGCTGATGTCTCCACAGTGCAGCCTTTCCTTCCGGCACCTGGCCCTCTGGGGACAGCCTGCTGGATCCTTGTTACTTCTAGTTAATCCAGCTTCAGGGATGTAAGGAGAAACACGGCATAATTAACTACTGGACTCTCTGCTTTTGTCCAGCTCCCAAGGCTACTACCGGGCAAGGGTGCCTTACTGGCCTCTCAAATTCTCCCCTAGTTTCCCAGATATATCCCCCATCTTCTGAAAAGCAAATAGAGATGAGTAAGAGAGAGGGCAGGCCATCAACTGGACATATGGTTGGGAAAATGTGCAGTCCAAATCTATTCTAAACTGACCATAGGTTGATGGTGTGATCAATCTGCCACCTTTCTGTAAAATGAAAACACGATGTCTTCTCCTAGTCTGATCCAAAGACACCTCATAAACACTCAGAGAGAAGCTCTTGTCTTTGTGACATGAAAACTTGTATGTTTTATATTACTGGTTGTTTGCTACCAAATGCTCTTTGTGGGTCTGGAAGGTCCAAGAAGGGATGATAAATACAAACCATGCTTTCCACAGAGCCCACCCTGACCACTTACCTCCTGCTTGAGACTGTACCTTCCAGATGGCAACTGTCTGCTTGTTTGTGGCCTGATTACTACTTTTATATGTTCCTAACTGTATTGTATTAGTTTGTTAAGGCTACCATAACAAAATTCCATAAACTGGGTGGTTTAACCAACATAAATTTGTTTTGTCACAGTTCTGCATTCTGGAAGCTCAAGATCAAGCAGTCACCAGGGCCTCCTCTTTTCCTTGGCTTGAATATAGTCACATCCATACCATGTCCTCTGTGGCCCTTGCTCTATATATGTCCATGTATGTGTCCTCATCTTTGCTTTTTGTAAGGGCATTTGTCATATTGGATTAAGTCCTGTGATTTCTAAGGATCTAGAATCACCTAGGAGACAAATCTCTCGGCATGGTTGAGAAAGACTCTCTAGACTAGGTAAACTGAGGTAGAAGACCCACCCTAAATGGGGTGGGTTGCCAAACTGAATCAAAAGGAGAAGGTGACCTGAACAGCAGTGTCCATTGCTCTCGGCCTTCTGACTGTGTGAGCAGCTGCCTGGCACCCCCTCCACCCTGATGCCCCGCACCCTTAAACTGTGAGCCAGCACTTCCCACCCTGCCTCAAACTGGTTTTCTCTGGTATTTTGTCTCAGCAATGAGAAGAATAGCTAATATAAAACTCACCTAAGAACTTATTTTTAACTTAACACTTAAGTACCTGATCTACAGTTATAGCTACATTCCGAGGCACTGGAGGTTAGCACTTCAAAATATGATTTTGGGGGGAACATAATGCAGCCTATAACAAGGGATAATCATGGACTGGAGAAGCATTTACTAAGCACTTCTGTGGTAGGCAACTATTTGGACAGGGCACAGTCAAAGTTGGTCTTAATAGAGGCTTGGCTTAAACTCTGTGCACAAGCCTACCCAAGGACAGACAAGAGAATGTGAGAGAAGGGGGAGCAGGGATGCTTCTGTTAAGGCTGAAATTGCCCCAGGTCTGCACAGCAGGTGTAACAGATGACTATCAGACATGAAGAAAAACATAACCCCACTGGCGAAATGCCACTGGGCACAGTGAAGACTCAGCTCTGAGATGTCCACTGACAGAGGAGGCTTTTTCTTTGGACCATTGCTGAAGCCTCCATCGGTACTGTGCTTAGAATGGGCTTGCTGAATACAGAGTTATGGACCTTAATGACACCTTCTAAGGTGTCACTTGAGCTTTTTTGATGGTTTTAAATAACATGGGTCAGTGCTTGCAATGAATCAGCCATAGCCATGTGACTAGTAGCTGTCTATCAAACGATATGCAATGGTGAATGCAGGTGGGCAAAAGAAGGGACACCTTGGGATATTCTGCTGTGGTTGAGAGGAATCCCCAACCTAGAAGCAGGAGCAAGTGAACACACTGAAACAACTTTGGACATAGCCATGGACTTTATTTTTTATATATGTTAAACTTTTCACATATACATAATAAATGTGACTCTGTCCTCTGAACAAACATGATGAGTAAATAGGACAAGCATTATAAATCCTGTAAGTTAAATGAGGCAGTGAAGCTCAAAGCAGTCAAATGACCAGTGAAAGCCACATACCAAATTAAATAAAAAGCTATTTCCTGACACCCCTCCCTGACCTCATTCCCCATTTAGCACTGAGACTAGTCATGGGATTTGTCAGTAGTGATTTAAAGCCCAGCTCATTCAGATCTGTTAGGCTGTGTGGAAGGACGTGATGCTTTTGCTCATTCTGAGCTTTGTCCAGTGCTTGTCAGATGTCAAGAGCCGGTGAACCAAAGGTGAGTAAGACATTGGCTTGTGTCCTAGCAAAGCAAAAAGAAGGCCTCCTTCCTCTTTTCTTAATTGTCCAGAGCTTGTGCCACCCACTCTCTATTCTAAGCATTCTCCTCGGCTCTTAGATCAGAAGTCTCTCCCAAGTCAAAGACACATTGTCATTTCCAATCTTACTCCAAAGAACAGAGCCATAAGGGTACTGAATCTATGGATCTACCCTTGACCTAGTAGACCAGTGTCAGACATCCATCCTTCTGCTCCACAGCCTCTGATACTTTCGTATCAATGGCAACTCTCTGTTGACTTTTCTAGGCTCCCCACTAGCCAGTTTTCTCATGGACAGGGTTTAGTCCTTTTAAGCCACTAATTTACCTGCAGAACAAACCCAGTACATGATTAAAAGAAAGGAAAGAGGAAACATAAGAATGCCATTGATAAGGTCTTTACTCCTGTCTCCCTAAAGGGCACATTCTAGTTGTAGATTTTTAGAACAAAATAGTGTAGTAGGATGGACGGTTCTTTGCTGAAGTTGGTCTGTTCTGAAAGTGGCTCTTAAGAGAGGACGTAATGAGAGGCATACCAGGACCATACCCCAAGGACCACTTTCTTGCAAGAAAAGGGGGATGGAGGCAAGACTGAAGTATTGCCTGACCTTGAGCAGTAAGAAAAGTGATGGAAGAATGAAATGGAATTCCAGGGCCACTATAGTAACAGCTATTGATTCTGAGGAAGGCTAAAAGGGTTGGGTCACTTCTGCAGTGGCTCGTCATGACAGCCGCGCACGGATGTGGCTCGGCTCGCACAAATCAGAATTTGAGTTTTGAATGTGAATCACTATAAAAAGACTGAGTAGACCAAATCTGAATATGCAGCATGCAAATTGTAAGAAATTTTAAAAATGTGATGACCTTTATTCAAACCCCAAGGCAAATAACATTTAAAAAGGACACTGACATGCATGTGATTGCCGCCATTTCCCAGCTCTAAAAGAAAGGTTGTTCCAGCCCATCTCCCACATGACTATTATGTAGAACAAGCCATAAAATATGAAGCTGAAGCACTTTGCACACATAAAACGCTACATGACTAATACTTACTACCACTTCCCATCATTTAATGTCTGAAAATAAATGTATACCATTTATAATAATTTTATGGAACTTTGATGGATGCTAACTCTCACCAAATATGGAACTAGGAGCTGAGGTTTATGTGGAAGCCATATAGATTGTCTTGTAGAGAAAATGGCCTTGTTATAATAATTTATTTTGTCTTTCCCATTAAAAAAATTATTGTTTGCATGTCTGGAAGGCTTGAAGGTAGATGCTATGGTTTTTATGCTGTGTTCTCCAAAGGCTCCATTGCTAAAGGCTTGGTTGCCAGCTTCTGTTGCTACTGGGAGGGGGGGATGCAACATTTAGGAGGTGGGACCTTAGGGGAAGAAAGTTACTGGGGGTATTCCTTTGAAGAGGATATCGAGGCCCTGGTCTCTTCCTTTCCCTTGGCTTCCTGGCTGCCGTGATGTGAGCAGCTTTGCTGGGCCATGGGCTTCCTGCCATCGTGTGCTGACTGGGCACAGACCCAAAGCAACAGACCCAAGTCTCCATAGACTGCAACCATGAGCCAACTTCAGTCTTTCTCCCTTTTAACCTGTTTGTCTCAGGGTTTTTTGTCACAGTGATAGGAAGCTAACCCAACAGCTGTGTTTCACTTGTTCTATTTTCCCCAGACTCTGTTATACAGTCAGTAGTTCATACGTGCTCATCGAATACTGTGGGGTGGCCGCAGGGATTCATGGCGGGGCCCACTTAATCCTAGGACTACCCATGTGGAAAGCCCGTGCAGGAAAGCATGCCACGTGTAGGCAGGTTGAGGTTCGAACGCAGAGAGAGAGTTTATTCCAACATGTCCACTTAAATATCCATCATGACTCAATTCTCAGGGCCCAATGCTAAATCTTTTCGTCACTACACCACACCCCATGGGTGTGGCCAGGGAGGTACCATTGGCTTAGAACCCACCCATCTAACTAAGCTTTCCCACAGAATACATTAATGATTACATGTGGCTTAAGATGAACTAAGGACACAGGCTTCCAGGTAGAGTTGGGGTCATGACAGTTGTCTTAACACTGACACATAGCTCTGTGACTGGACCAAGGTCACTGACACTGGTAGGGGACTAGCCCAAGTTATTTCATTTCTCTAAAGGTTAAGACTATCAGGTTTGAATCTTTTCTTCCTATTAACACCACTACCACGACTTAACAAAACAGTTCTTACTTTCCATTCATGATTCAATTAGCTATTTTCCTTGGAAATGTCAGCAGTGCTAAATAAGGCCATATAAAACTGCTTCTTCCCAAACAAAGGAAACAAAAAAAACTAATAAGATGGCTTTTTGTATTCTGGGTATCCAATCCCTCATCTCCAAAATAGTAATCCCTACTCCAAGTGACTCCCTCTAACTAATGCTTTACAGTTCTATTATGACATCTTATTTTAGGGCCTGCCAATGGAACAGATTGATGTCAAGAAGAAAACAGAATGGGAAAGGTGCTGCAGAAGCCTCAGCCATTTCATACTGCATTTGACAAAGCTATTCACCCTGTGCTTCTTCCTGAATCACAGCCTCCAGCACGCTCTGTACCCTTGACAGCTGGGGCACCATTTGCTGAGATGAGGCAAGATATGCTTTTCACAACCACCCTGCCTCCCGCCCCCCACAGGAAGCCATTCACCTTCTGCTGACCCTGCAACCTAATCATAAGCTCCATAAAGAAATTGGAGGTGGTATGGTAGTCTAGAAGGGAAAAGAACAAGATTACTCTATGAAGGGTCATTATCCCAATCTATTTATGGCCCCTGTTACATACCCTTATGGGCTGATGCCAAGGAAAAGATGAATGATGTTTAGCAAGTAGGAAGGTTTTATTTTGCTTTTTTAAAAGTCCTTACAATGATTACATGTTTCCAAAATTTAACTTGTAACTGTTTGACAAGACCAGGAGACTGTTCAGCAAATGCTGTTCTGTCCTGAACTAGAACAGTGTGGAGTGGGCCATGGGAATACAATGTTCTTTCCCTGTGATATAGTGAAAGGCTAGCCATAGATGCTCATTTCAGTTTAAAATGAAAAGAAGACAGGACTGACAAAATGAAATATTAATATTGAGCACCAGCCAAACAGGTTCATAAAAATTAAGCTCTCCCTTTGCCTCTGGCCTCTCTGGCATGGCTTCTCCTTTTAGAATCAAACGAGCTCTCCTTATTGCTATTCAATTGATTTGGCCAGTAGCCATGATGGACACTTAGAAATAGCATTGATGTGCTTTCTGACAGTTCCTGCCCATCTCTCTTCCTTCCTTAATTTTTGCTGATATGTTTTCTCTCACAAAAATCTTAAAGTTTTATATATAGGAGTCCTGGGAGTGTGACCATTTGGCCTAAATTTGGTACTGTGGTGACATTTTAATGAGATATATTCACTGTAAATCTTAATCTCTAGAACTAATTAAAATCTGCTTGATTTATCATTCACTGGTACCATGCATATTGGGAATTACAGGTGAGCAGTTTTTTAAGGGTTATTTTATGTTTACTTGTGTGCATGTGTATTTATGTTTTAAAAGCCAGCTGTCAGATCCCTTGGACTTGAAGTTACAGGCAGTTGTCAGCCTCCTGACATGGGTGCTGGGAACTGAATTCTAGTGTTCTCAGAACACAGATTTCTGAAAGCACTCTTAATGGCTGAGCCATTTCTCTAGCCCCCAATGGTGCTTGAAGGAGCATTAGATGTGTTTGATTCACTGTAACAATGTGGAGAGAAGAATGGTTCTTTTTTTTTTTGGTCTTTTCTAGACAGGGTCTCCCTGTAGCCCCAGCTGGCCTGGAACTCACTCTGTAGACCAGGCTGGCCTTGAACTCACGAAGTGGTGGCAGGTGCCTTTAATCCTAGCACTCTGGAGGCAGAGGCAGGCAGATCTTTGTGAGAAGAATGGTTCTTTAAAAGAGCTACTATAGTATTGTGTGGGATAAGGTGGAAAGGTCATTAAGTTTCCCTGCTCATTACTTCTCACCTCCTTTATCCAGAACTACAGAAATCTTATGGCTTTTGTGTTCAGTTGATTAAAGTCAACAGGATGGAAATGCCCCATAAACACTTGAAGTTGACAGAAGTGGTGTGGGAGCTGGACATTCCAGCCTGAGAGCCATACCTGAGCTCATGTTGCACTTTATCTGCCGCAGGCTTCCCCAGCTGGAGGTGCCGAAGCACCTTCCTCCCTTCTGGTCCAGCTCTGGGAAGCCAGCTGGTGGGAAGATCTGAGGCCATTCACCGCCTTGTGCACCCAGGTGAGCCTTGGTGGTGATTCACCTGTCACATTGACATCTCCCTCCAGCCTGATTAATTTCTTCTGCTCCTTTTCACTATCCATTCATTTTCCTGGTGTGCTCGAACGTCTCCTCTGAACCCTGGCTGATTACCACTGAAGGTAGAGTCCCGTAAAAAACTCCCAAACCATAAAGCAATTCTTGCTCTGCAAACAAGCCTGTCTGGGACTCCCATAAACCCCATCCATAGAGCTTTGAAACAGGTCCTGCTTTTCAGACAAATAGTTCTGAACCCCTTATGGAGTGGGGAATGCAGGCTCTAAGTCTTCCACCCAGCTCCCAAGACTCTATTTACATACACACAAGTACTTAAGCTCCTCTGATGTGTGGCCTATGTGACTACAGCAGATTCCCATTGGTCAGTAGTCACCATCATGTGACCAAAGAAAGGCCACTGTTTTTTTTAGGTTAATTTTGTATCCTGCCACTTTGCTGAAGCTGTTAATCATTTCTAGGAGTTTTCTGGTGGAGTTTTTTGCATCCCTTAAGTAAACAATCATACCATCAGCAAATAGGGATAGCTTGACTTCCTCTTTTCTAATTAGTACTCCTTTAATATCCTTTTCTTGCCTTATTGCTCTAGCAAGTGTTTCAAGCACTATATTGAAGAGGAGTGATGACAGGGGGCAGCCTTGCCAAGTTCCTACCTTTAAAGGGAATGTTTCTGTCATTTCCCCATTTACGATGGCTGTGGGTTTCCTCTATATGGCTTTGATTACATTGAGGAATGATCCCTCCAATCCAATTCCCTCTAGGTCTTTAAGCATGAAGGGATGCTGGATTTTGTCAAAGGCTTTTTCCGCATCAATTGAGATGATGGTGTGGTTTTTGTCTTTGATTCCATTTATGTGTTTGATGATGTTTATTGATTTTCGTATGTTGAACCATCCCTGCATCTCTGGTATGAATCCAACTTGGTCATGATGGATGATCTTCTTGATGTGGGTCTGTATGCGATTTGCCAGTATTCTGTTTAGAATTTTGGCATCTGTGTTCATGAGGGAGATGGGTCTATAATTCTCCTTTTTAGTTGGATCTTTGCCTGGTTTTGGTAATAGAGTGATGTTGGCTTCATAGAAGGAATTTGGGAGAATTCCCTCTGATTGTATACTTCTAAACAGTTTCAGAAATAATGGTTGTAGGTCTTTTTGAAATGTTTTATAGAATTCTGCTGTGAAACCGTCTGGGCCTGGGCTTTTTTTAGTTGGGAGGCTTCTTACTACATCCTCTATTTCTTCATATGTTATGGGTCTGTTTTAACGCTATTGATTCTCTTACTTGGTGAGCTTTGGTGATTCCCAGGATTTCAGATATCCTCCATTTCTTCTAGATTTGCCAACCTTGGTAGAGTATGGTTTTTGAAGTATTCCCGTTTTATTTTCCGTATCTTTTCTTGTCTGTTGTTGATATTTCCCTTTTCATCATGGATTGTATTGATTTGGAGTTGTTCCTTCTTTCTTTTGGTTAACTAGGATAGAGTTCTACCTATCTTGTTTATTCTTTCAAAGAACCAACTTTTAGATTCATTGATATTTTTTTTTGTATTGTTTTCTTTGTTTCTATTTCATTGATTTCTGCTCTGATTTTTGTTCTCTCTTCCTGTCTGTTGCATTTAGGGTCATCTGTTTGTTGCCTTTCAAGTGTTTTTAGCTGCAGTGTTAGATCATTCACTTGTGCTCTTTCTGTTTTCTAAATGTATGCACCCAGGCTATAACTTCCCTCTTAGGAAATGCTTTTAAGTGTTTCCCCTAGGTTTGTTTTGTTATATTGGGTCATTGTCATTCAGTTCAGAATGCTTTTATTTTCTTTTTTATCTCTCCGTTGACCTCATTCATTATTCAAGAGTGTGTCGTTTAGTCTCCATGTGTTCTTGTAGGCAGTAGGGCAATTATTCCTTTGTGTTGCTTCCTGTGTTTGAGAGGAGAATTATTGGATTCATCCTTGTGATCTTTAGGAATGCTTTGAATGTCCATTACAACTCATATGGTTGTATTTTTGGAGGAGTCTGTGGGGGGGGGGGGGGGGGCCGTTGTGGTTGTTTGGGATGGGGGGGGGTTTTACTGGGGTGAAATGTGGGTGGAATATTTGGTAGAGGTCTATGAGGTCCCATTTGGTGTATCATATCATCAGTTCAGCTAATATCTCTCGTTTATTCTTTGTCCTGTGGTGGGATGGTAGGGGGTGGGGGTGGGGGGGGCGGGTGTGGGGGGTGCTCTTTAGCCCATGCCCCAGTACCTCTGGTTCAGGTGGTCTTGGGAGATCTCTGATCTCAAGACTCACACAAACCCACCTTTTATACCAGCTGGGAGGATAACTCCACCCCCACAGCTACAAAAGCCAATCAAGCCAAAGACAACTAGTTTAACTAGATTAAATCGAACAACAATCCACCTTTTGAAACACCCAGTTCCTACCTACCTGTGGTTCAGGTGGTCTTGGGAGATCTCTGATAAACTCTTTTTTTTTTTGTGGTGGTGGGGGGGAAAGGTTTATTGGCTCACATCTCCTGGCTCACAGTTCATCACTTGAGGGAGCCCATATAGGAACTTAGAGCAGGAACCTGGAGGCAGGAGCTGAAGCACAGGCCCATGGAAGAATGCTGCTTACTGGCTTGCTCCTCTGGCCCATGCCCAGCCTGCTTTTTTATAACCTACACAACAACCTGCCCAATTGTAGAACCACCTATTGTGGGCTGGGCCCTCCCACATTGGTCAACAATCAAGAAAATTCTCCATGGATATTGCCACAGGCCAGTAAATGGAGCCAATTATGCAACTGAGGATCCCTCTACCCAGGTGTGTCAAGTTGACACTAAAGGTATCTAGCACAACTGACCCCTTGTCAACCTGACACAAAAAACACATCACTATTAAATCAATACCTTTCCAGTTCTTGTCCCCAAGGTATGATGTTATCATTAATCACAACCTAAGACAGTACAAACATAAAAGTCCCACAGTCCTTAAAATGTCCAAACACTTAAAAGTTCACAGCCCATTAAAAGTCTCTTAACTGTGGGCTCCTGGAAAATCCAAAACAAGTACTGTCTTATTTCAAAGGGAAGAATCAGGCACACTCAAACAAAACTTAAGTCCAGCAAAGTAGCTCAAAGCTGGACACCTGGGATTCACTCACGATCTTCTGGGCTCCAAAGGGTTTTGGCAGCTCCCCCTCTTCGACTCTGCCATCCGTGGCACGCACAGCTCATCTCACAGGCTCAGGCCAACTCCATTCCACACCTGCTGCTGCTCTTGGTGATCATCCCACGGTCCTGAAATCTCCAAAAAGCTGGGGTTGCCACTGAAACTGAGGTTGCTTCTGACCTCTCCTGATGCAAAGGCTTGGCTTCTCTTCCTGACCCCTGGAATCCTGGGGTCTTCACTGCAACCAAGGCCACACTCTGACTAGTGGCCTTTCCTGGCCTCTCATAGTGCCAGGCCTCAGCTGCTCTCTGTGACCCCTTCATGCTTTCACAACAAAGGAACTATATAGGAGACTCTTACACATTACCAAGTCCTGCTTCTGGCTTGACATGGAGTCTCGGGCCCCTTCTGGAACATAGCTTCTGTGTGCTGACCCTGAAGAAATTCTTCCCAGAAGATTTCACTACAGTGATGCTGGTCTCTTGTTACTTACAGCTGATTTTTTAGCCCCAGCTAAGCAGCATCAATTGTCCCAGTAAAGCAAAAGGTTCACTTCAGGTTCTGGTCTCCTGTTACTTACAGCTGATTCTTCAGCCCCAGCTGACCAGAGCCCACAGATTAAACAGTCCTGATGATCTCTGCTTCCCTTTGAAGCTTCACAAGCCAGTCATCCATCATCTACAGCTCTTTCAGCATAACTGTACCAAGTTCCACAACAACAACTCTAGGCACTCAATGATTGCTTCAGCCCAAAGTTCCAAATGTTTCCACAATCCTCCCCTAAAACACCCAGGTCAGGTTTGTCACAGCAATAGCTCACTCTCTGGTACCAATTTCTGTTCTATTTTGTCTTCAGTTGCTGTGACAAAACACACTGACCCTACCAACTTGGGGAGGAAAGGGTTTATTTGGCTCACATCTCCTGGGTCACAGTTCATCACTGAGGGAGCCCACCAGAGAAACTCAGGGCAGGAACCTGGAGGCAGGAGCTGAAGCACAGGCCATGGAGGAATGCTTACTGGCTTGTTCCTCTGGTAAACTCTTAATCCTAACATTCAACCTAACCCAAGAGAGAGTTCTAACCTGGGAGAGATGGCTCTGTTTAAAACTTCTCATTCCTAACATTTTGATGCTGAAACCCAAAGGAGAAATCTCTGCTTAAACCTCCTAACAGCCCTGAGTGTGGTCCCCAGCCTGCTCCTATCCCGCTCCCCCCACCCCAAGGGGCATACTACCCCTTAGGTGATCAATGCTTAACTCCCACTTTGATACCTTGGCTACTTTATTCCATTCCTCTAATGACCAAATAAATGTGTGAGAGTCATTCCTAATGCACATTCAGGAGACAAAGACTTTACCCCATTTGAAATTCCTAAAGACACAAGGAGCAAATATGTGAAGTCCTTAGAAGACAGTATAAATGCAGAAATAGGATGTATTATGGAAATTCATTTGATTTGCATAATTTCCCCTCCAATTTTATCAGTAGATAATAACTAAAGCTTATGAATAAAGAATAGTTTGGAGGTCTTGAGAGAATATTCCAGTGTTTCTGATATCACTTTGAGTTATGGGGGATTTGTGAAGAGGAGGTAAAGGCCAGTGCTCAGACACACAGAAAGGCACGGAGAGGAGATCCCAAGAAGCACAACAAGAGATCAGGCTGTCCCAGTGTTCCTTTCTCTCCTTGCCTGCCATAAAGAGTGTTATAGGATGAGCATCCCTCTTTCCTGGTTCACAGTACAGTTCCATATACCACTTCCCATAAGCTCCAGAGTTCCAAGGCCTGTCTCAGTTTTTGGGTGGGCTTAGTTTAGGGGACTAAGATCCTAGAAACTCAATGGCCACCAAAACTGTGCTGAGCCAGTAGCTTTTGGTTCTTCTTTCTCAAGAAGAGAAAAGACCAGGCTTTTTTTTTTTTTAATTTTATTTATTTATTTTCTATGTGTATGAATGTACTGTCTGCATGTAGGTTTGTGCACCCGTGTTTTGCAATGCCGCGGAGGTCAGAAGAGGGTCTTGGATTCCCCTGGAACTGGAGTTCTCCTGGAATTGGAGTTACAGATGGTTCTCAGCTGCCATGTGGATGCTGGGGATCGAACCCGGGTCCTCTGCAAGAGCAGTTGGTGCTCTTCACCTCTAGGCTATCTCTCCAGCCCCCTCTCTCAAATTCTAAGAATGAAATTCTTGAACCACAGAATGAGTTTTAGAAAGAAGGATTTTGTTACAGGGAATTAGAAGATGAAGAGGAAGAGGAAGAGGAAGAGGAAGAAGGAGGAGGAGGAGGAGGAGGAGGAGAAGGAGGAGAAGGAGAAGGAGAAGGAGAAGGAGGAGGAGGAGGAGGAGGAGGAGGAGGAGGAAGAAGAAGAAGAAGAAGAAGAAGAAGAAGAAGAAGAAGAAGAAGAAGGCGGCAGTGCTTTTGCAGAGCAGGAAGGGGTCCCAGGGTGGAATACCATTGAGTTACTAGTCTGGGGCTTTTTAGAGAACTTTGGCAGAAAATGGAGTGACATATGAGGAGACAGATGAGCTACACAGTCCAATTGACCTAACCTAGTGTCTCTGCGCCTGGACGTTTCAGTCACGTAGTCATGTAGAGCCTTTAGGCAAATGTGTTCATTTAGGAGATATGAAGAAACAGGAACAAGAACTGTCTTCTGGCCTCCAGCAGAGACATTCTCAGAACTGCTGCTTCGGGGTCCTTCCCTCCAGGACCAGTTTATATCTCTTGTTCTCATCAAAATCCGGAAGGGCCTCAGTTGCAGAAGTTTACTATCTTCAGGGTGCATCATCTCAGCATATCAAGATACAGTGATCACTCAGGAATGTTCAGCCCAGCTGGATATCCAGCTTACATCTGGACCATTCCCATTTGAAGGTCCTTGTGTTAAAGTCTTGCAGCCCTGTTTGGAACTGTTGGAAGGTGGTAGAGCCTTTAAATCGTGGAGCTTAGAGGAAGTTGGAGCCTGGTCTTTTGTTTCTCATCGTTTCTCTGCCCCAGATGAGTTCTTTTGTTCTGCCACACACTCCCCACATCAAGTGCTGCCTTGCCTTAAGTCCAAAGGCAGTCAGACCAAGACCATGGACTAAAGCTTCCAAATGTGGGAACCAAAATAAATTTTCTTTTTTCAGAAGTTCATTATCTTAGGTATACTGTGCAGTTACACAATGGGAATATAATCAAAACTGACTAGTACATGTTAGTGTTTGAGTCTTTAAGGGGACTTTACTGGCCACCTGGCTGGTCTCAATGTGTGACTGTTCCACCTCCTTCAGCCCCCTGTCTCATGACTGGTCCTGGGATGACCAGCTTCTATCCTGAAAAGAGCTTCCATCCTCATTAGCATAAACTTAGGTGTGGTCCCAGGGGTACCCCCCATCCCCCATAAGTAACAAAAATACTCCCATCAGGAAATTACAGAGGCATAGAAGCTGCCTTCCAGGAACCCAGACAAATTCTTTATTATAGACTGTCTTTCTTTGTTCCTTCATTAAAAATATGGCCAGCTTGGGAAACAATTCCCCAGTTCCAAACATCTCTAATTACTTACAAGTGAGCTTCTTTTTATAAAACTGGAATTAAAACTTAAAGCAGAGACAAAAACACATTTTGTTTTACACATTTGCTCTGTCCTGGGGCTTCTTGCTCAGACTCCCCAGGGCATTTAGAATCCTGTTAGGGTTCAAGAATCCACACCAGACACACCAAAGGATGGAAAACCAAGACTTTATTTTGGGAAAAATAAGCCAGCATGCTGGGGTGGGAGGGAAAAGGCTCCGACCCCGATAACTTGGCTTGCAGGCCTTTTATACAGGGTCTAGGGGAATTTTAGCAGGGTTTGGGTAACTTATAGCCTTATTGGATAATAACAGGCTTATGGCTCATGGTTAGGTCAGCCCACCAGCACCCCACATACCAACAGTTATCTTCAGACACAATCCTGCAACTGGAATGAGGAAATGTTGGGTCAGTCCATCTGCCCTCACATACCAACAGTTATCTTCAACAAGTTTAAGTTATCTGTTCTTGAGGCCTTAAGCAACTCTCTTTGAACAATCGACCTTCTCCCTGGATTGGGTAGGTTTCAGTAATTGCTTAAAATGGTGGCTATACTCAAAATGGAGTCAGTGTGGGCCTCTCTTACATTCCCCCCTCGAGTTGTATACTGGGAGGCTAATCTTAGACTCCATCGTCTTCTTCCTCAGGGGGGCCATATACAGGGCCATACCTGGTCCTGAGTACCATGATTTTAATGGATTTTACCCACTGGTTAATAAATCTGACAAGTGAGTTAAGGATGCATGGTCCATAAGTCAGAGCAACCAGAAGGATAAGTTTACTGGCAGATCTAGGAAGTCTTCAGCTCTCAGCTGAGAAAGAAACTGGCTCCTTTCGGAGGTCTTGACCCTAAACTGCCTAGCCAATTTTTAGCTCCTACTCTTATCACATTACCCTCTGAGGAGGTTACCCCAATTGCCAAGAGGAATTGGGGTGCTGACCGCTCTGACTTCTCCCATGCTGAAAAGGGGCATAGGGGGTGGCAACTGGGGTACTCGCTCAGTGGATCTATCTGAAAGACCCCAAAAGGATAGAGAACAAAATCCTTAGCCAGTGCCTGTGAAGAGAGTAGTTAGGTACATTTTTAGACAGGGAACCAGGAAAGAAACAGGGTGAGTTAAATGTCCAACTTTAAAATCCTTTAGAATTTCTCAGTGAGGGGTTCCAAAGCATCCATTGAGCTTCTCCTTTTGTTCATTTGGCTGTGGTGTTGTCTGGACTCAGGATCTGCTTTCCAGCAACTTTCAATAATCTTGGTGTGAGTTTCCCTTAGGTGGTTGCTTAAAGAGAAAGAGGAAACTTTATTATTTGATAACAACAGATCTCATATGACTTTAAATGACTTAAAATCTAGTGTTTGGAGGCACAGTCTTTCAGACTTTAAAGGAAATATAATGATTACTTATCTTTTGGTTATACTCTTCCTCTTGGGTGTCTAAATCCATACAGTTAGCCCAGATTAACCATCTTTTGTTTTCTCAAGGTCAGTTGAGGATCTGGTCTTCAGGGACCACTTGGGCCTTTGGGGGGGAGAGGTCTCTGGCTCCTCTCGGTTTTTCAATCACCAGTTCCATCCACACGAGGACAATGTCAGGTCTTGCTAGACCAGGTTTTCCTTTTGAAGACTTTCCTCTTTACAGACTGGACACTGGCTAGAGTCCCGTTAGTGGGTCTCCAAGGCCTCCCTGCCTAGGAGGACTGGTGACTCACAATTGCAGGACATTTCAAGAGATGTCCCCAGACATAGTTCCCAGGATTGGTTGACCTCAGAGGGCAAGGAGCAAAGATGTTCCTTAGGTCCATCAGCCGAATTGGTATGGGCATTTAAGTATGGTAGTTATCCACCCAGAAAGGATAAGTTACACCAGGCTAACACCTTTAATTACTGTATAATATTCTAGATAAGGCTTAGACAAAAGTTCAAGCAGCCTTGTTTAATACTGACTGGAGGAGGGGCTTAACACCATACGTTAAGCAGGCATAACCCACAAGATGGAATTAAACAATTTTAGGCTTATTTTAAATGTAAAACTGTTCACTACAGTCTCTACAAATGGGGACAATCCTTTCTTTCTCAGACCCTTTATCCTGATTTATAGTTTTCCAAAGACAGGAGCTGTAACACATACCAGAAGATAGGAAATAAACTGATAAGGATTACCAAGCCCATCTAGACTGTCTTCTTCTGGACTGCATGCAGCTGGTTCAGGAAGAAAGAATCTAGCCTTTTGAGCCAAATTATCTGGTTAGGTTAAAGGAAATATCAAATAGCAAATCTTGCAAGAAACATAAAGTACATTTTTCAGTAGCCATAGGTAACCCTCCATTTACCTGTGCCCATTTAATCTAAACCTGTAACAGGGAGTCAGGTTCAAGCTAGGAGAGGACTGAAAATTAACAACTCTGTATATTTACCATCCTATTCAGGCCACTAGTAAACCAGCTTGAGTATTTATACCAATTTAACTTAATACAGGTATTTTATCATTTTTATTAAACCTTGAGGTGCCATGTGATATGCATATAAAGGTTGGACAAAAACTGAACACTCTTAAACAAACCTTGATGAGATATACATTTTGATTTTTAAACTAGTTGACTGAATCTTACAAATTTAAGCTTATTTATATATTGTCCTTTTTACCTGTCACAACAAACCTCCTCAGACTTTTATCACTTGCATACTTTTTCATCATCTTCACATAAATCCTTACTAAAAATACCTTTTTAACATTTTTTCCTTTTTATATCCCTTAATTGTGCAGATTTACTAAGTAATTAATACTTATTTCCTGTGTAACAAGATGGGACAGTTATCGCAAATACAATAGTTTGAAAATTCACAGAAACACTCAATAAAAATTGAGCTCTTAGTTTCAAACATCTCAGGACTAAACACCCTCTATAACCACTCAGGCATCCATGCCGCTTGCTTTATGGCAGGAATGCAAATGGTCAATGACAAACAACTTCACACAGCAACTTTTTTAAACTTTCCTTCTGGGCCAAAGACTATGTCTATGAGGATTCGAGTAGCCCTGTCAGGCCTCCAGCAGCAGATTGTGAAGGGCCTAAAGTCTGTCCTTCCTTCCCAGATACAATGTATCAAGTAAATCTTTAGCATTAGATGCAAGCCTATTTATTTAAACAGCTCCATGAAACAAATATGTTTAACTAGTTTCAAACCCAAAACTTTAGCACCTTGAAGAAAACTCTAAATTAGAGATGAAAACCTATATCAGAGTAAAATATGACTGTTAAGTTTGTAACAGTACTCAGAAATTCTACAGTAATGATCTCTGCACCTAAAGACCTTGGCTGTGCTAGGATTAAAGGTGTGCACCACCACACCCAGCTAGGAGACTAAAAACATGAAGTACAGTTTTCATGAATTTGATTCACCCAGTTCTTTGAGACCAACCCTTCCTCAACACAAACACTCAGTCTGCCAGCCCGATCAGCAAGGAGGGCACAGACGCAGAGAGGTCCCTTTTCCTCCCACGAGGAGGAAGGGAGGGAGGGAAACAGGCTCAAAAATTCTTGCAGAAACATAACAGAGCCCAAAAAGCTGCTCCAGACTGCTCTCCCTTGCTCCTTGGAAGCAAAAGCCTATAATGCGCCCCTGGAAGCCATGCAGCACCCCACTGATCCAGGTGCCAGACCCCAAAATTGGTCTCTAGCAAAGACGGAAAGGTTGCCATATGTGCCCTCCAGAGTGCTCAGAAATTCCCCAAGCTCTAAAGACCTCTTCCCAAGGTACACTGCTGATGCAAATTTTACTAGTCTGTAAGAAGCAGATTATCTCTTGTCCTTTGAGATAGCAACTGGGTAGATTTTTGTAAATACATGTTTTAAACAAGGTGCTGCTCATGAAGCAGCCTGCTTCTCACAGCTACTGACAGGCACCCTTCTGGGTCATTAGAGACAAGGGAAGTCACCTTCCCAGATGAGCCTGCCGGAGTCCTGATCCAGAGTCTACTGTGGGGCTCTAAGTGGGTGTGAACATTAAAGTGACCCACCTCTGAGCAGTGGTCACCAGAGCAGTCAGGGTTCAAATGTGACTTGAGTCTGAAGCAAGTGCAGGTGGTGAGAGGTGAGAAATGGCCCTCCTATGACCAA
>VZQC01007282.1:790761-888860 GCA_009823505.1 Rhizomys pruinosus
ATGCCTAAGTTGTATTACACATACCCATAAACAGGAGCCAAGGCATAAGCTTTCATTAAATTTACCCAAACTGTTTCTCATTGACTGTATGATACTTATTTAGGAAGGAAATTTAAGCTTAGTTCCTTTAAATTGTCCTACAAGTAAAAGAAAGTGTTATAATGTGATGTTATATAATTCAGAAAAATATAGAGGCCATTTGTGTACCTTAACCCAATACAAATTATAAATAAAACAATTAACATTTTATATTCCCAATTAGTTCAATTGTATTACCATTTCCACCAAAACCTACACCTAAATTTAACTAATCTAAACAATTCACTAAGCCTTTAAATATCCTATACTTTGTAGAGAAAGCTTGGGCAGAGTTGAGTACCTGCTAAATAAATTTTACCCAATAAACACTTTGCTCTTTAACGCTATATGACTGAACTATGACTTCTACTTATTTGGGAAGTAAAATTTAAGCTTAATTCCTTTTAATTGTCCTACAATAAAAGAAAGTGTTACACTGTGATGTTGTATAATTCAGAAAAATATAGAGACAACCCAATACAAACTATAAATAAAACAACTAGCATTTTATATTCCCAGTTAGTTCAAATGTCAGTATCTAGCTCCCTTTTTTTTTAGCACAAGAATCCTTCATATAAAACCAATTTGCAAGCAGTTGTGCCCCAGCCCACAGAGCCCAAGGCTCCCACCATCCAGCTGGAGGGGCTTGGATGTTCAATCAAGTTGATCAAATAAGTGTCCAGACTATATTGTTGTAGTTTTACCATTCACCCCTATCACAGCCCCTACAATATACCACTCCTCTTCCACAGATTGTTCCTTAGGCTTAGAGATGGGGCACAGGTGGACAAGAAGCACAACAGTCTATTTTGTCTGGAGATGTCGTTTTGGACTCTAATCAGTTCTGGCTGTTTCCTTTCGTGGGCTGACCGATTGCTCAGGGACGTTTTAATAAATGCCTTAAAAGCATTTAAAATATTTATTCTTCCATATTCCAAAATGTAACATGACAGATTTTCTGTGTCTGACATTGTGTCTGGGAAGGAAGGGCAGACTTTAGGCCCTTCACAATCTGCTGTTGGAGGCCTGACAGGGCTACTTGAATCCTTATAGACATAGTTTTTGGCCCAGAAGGAAAGTTTTAAAAAGTTGCTGTGTGAAGCTGTTTTTCATTGACCATTTGCATCCCTCCCATAAAACAAGCAGCAGGTTGCTTCGGTGGATATAGAGGGTGTTTAGTCCTGAGATGTTTGAAACTAAGCGCTCAATTTTTCTTGGGCATTTCTGTGATTTTTCAAAGTATTGTGTTTGAGATAACTGCCCCATCTTGTTACACAAGAAGTAAATATTAATTACTTAGTAAATCTGCACAATTAAGGGTTATTCAAGGTAATAAAAGGATATAAAAAGGAGAAAATGTTAAAAAGGTATTTTTAGTAAGGATTTATGTGAAGATGATGAAAAAGTTTATGCAAGTGATAAAAGTCTGAGGAGGTTTGTTGTGACAGGTAAAAAGGACACTATATAAATAACCTTAAATTTGTAAGGTTCAGTCAACTAGTTTAAAAATCAAAATGTATATCTAGTCAAGGTTTAAGAGTGTTCAGTTTTTGTCCAACCTTTGTATGCATATCATATGGCACTTCAAGGTATAGAAAAATGATAGGATACCTGTATTAAGTTAAATTGGTATTAACACTCAAGCTAGTTTACTAGTGGCCTGAATAGGATTGTGAATATACAGAGTTGTTAATTCTCAGTCCTCTCCTGGCTTGAACCTGACTCCCTGTTACAGGTTTGGATTAAATGGGCACAGGCAAATGGTGGGTTACCTATGGCTACTGAAAATGTACTTTACGTTTCTTGCAAGAGTTGCTTTTGATATTTCCTTTAACCTAACCAGATAATTTGGCTCAAAAGGCTAGATTCTATCTTCCTGAACAAGCTTCATGCAGTCCAAAAGAAGACAGTTTGGATGGACTTGGGAATCCTTATCAGTTTATTTCCTATCTTCTGGTATGAGTTACAACTCCTGTCTTTTTGGGAAAACTATAAATCAGGATAAAGGGTCAGAAAAAGAAAAAGATTATTCCTGTTTGTAGTAATAGTGAACTGTTTTACATTTACAATAAGTCTGAAATGGTTTAATTCAATCTTTCGGGTTATGCCTGCTCAACGTATGGTGTTAATCCCTCCTCCAGTCAGTATTATACAAGGCTGCTTGAACTTTTATCCAAGCCCTATCTAGAATATTATACAGTAATTAAAGGTGTTAGGCTGGTGTAACTTAGCCTTTCTGTATGGATAACCACCATACATAATGCCCATACCAATTTGGCCCAAAACAAAAGTGGTTAATCTGGGCTAACTGTATGAACCAAGAGAAAAGTATAACCAAAAAATAAGTAATCATATTTCTTTTAAAGTCTCAGAGATTGTGCCTTCAAACACTAGATTTTAAGTCATTTAAAGTCATATGAGATTTGTTGTTACCAAATAACAAAGTTTCTTCTCTATTTAAGCAACTACCAAAAGGAAAACTCACACCCACTGTGACTATTGAAATTTCTTGGAAAGCAGATGCTGAGTTCAGACACCACATGGACAAATGAACAAAAGAAGAAGCCCAATAATAGATGCTTCAGAACCCCTGGTTGAGAAATTCTAATGGACTTTTAAGTTTTTTTTTATTTTTTTATTTTTTTTTATTTTTTTTTTATTCACTGTGTTCCTCTCTTGGTTCCCTGCCTAGAAAATGTACCTGGCCATGCTCGCCTTCACTGGCACTAGTCAAGGATTTTGTTCTCTCTGTAACTATACTTTTTGGGGTCTTTTAGATAGATCCACTGAGCAGTGGTACTCCAGTCACCACCTCCTATGCCCCTTTTCAGCATGGAAGAAGGCAGAGTGGTCGGCACCCTGATTCCCTCTTGGCAATTGGGGTAACCTCCTCAGAGGGTAATGTGATAAAAGTAGGAGCTAAAAATTGGCTAGGCAGTTTATGGTCAAGACTCCCCCAAAGAGTCAGTTTCTTTCTCAGCTGAGAGCTGGGGACTTCCTGGATCTGCCAGTGGACTTCTGGTTGCTCTGACTTGTGGCTCATACATCCTTAACTCACTTGTCAGATTTATTGACCAGTAGGTAAATTCCATTAAAATCATGGTGCTAAGGACCCAATACAACCGCCCTAGCCAAGATCATTCCATCTTGGAGACACCAACTGTGGTTCACTCTTTTGAACTTCCTTCAAGGATTCGAAGCCCACATAATGAGAGGGAGATATGAGTTGTGACCCCAGGTTTTCCTCATTCTGCCTGACCCCCTACCAAGTCCTCAATATTACACGTCTACATTGTGAACTTGGTGACATTGTTAAACGCCCCTGGTCACAACAGTTTATTAACTACACCTTGACTGTTGGTTCTCAAGTTGTCTCCTTTAACTCTACCTGCCCTGAGGTCATAGCCTTTGATACTAGTTTTGTTTCTCAGGTGTGGTCTAAGCTAAAGTCCATTTTTTTAATCCTGCTACATTGGTCACCTGGGGCATCCTCTACCTCCTGGCCTTTCTCTGCCTTTTTCTCTTCAGGTGTCTGTTTTGCTTCCAGGCCAACAAAACAATGGCCCAGGTCCTCTCAGCAATGAACAATAGGGACTCTGCATGCACCCCTCCCAATGAGGAGATTCACATCTGGCTCTCATCCATCCACAATTCACGGGAATGAGCTTGTCTCTCCCCTATGAGGTACCACTCCTGGCCTCTTCCCTCGGTGGCTGGCCAGTCAAAGATGGGTAAGACCCTGTAAAACCAGGGCAACCTAAGACAGATGCAGTCAAATGTCGGTATGCCAGAGGTGGGGTCAACAAGGTTTGGGAATAGCACCCGAGCTCCCACTGGGCCGCTCCTCATGCAAAATTAAACACAAAGGGTGGAGATATAGTATAGCTAGTATGCTGAGAATTAGGCATGCGCAGAGCTTGTCCTTCATCAACCTAACCTGCCCTAGGCAGGTGAGATCATACAAGCAGTGTTGCAGACCTGGGCCAATCAGAAGATGACAAGAGAAGAGCAGGAATGTGAACAGTACATAGCTCCTAACCCTGCCCCCAATAAATGAGTCCACAACAGCTCGCCCTCTGTCTGCGTTCACCCAACTCCCAGGGTCTGTGTTTTGACTCTGTGCTTCTCACCCCCATTCATTCCTTTGGTCCGACCCTGAAATTCCCCAGCAGGCCTGGGAGATTGACTGTAGTATAGCCAGTATTCTGAGAATTACGCAGGTTCAGAGCTTGTCCCTCATCAACCTAACCTGCCCTAGGCAGGTGAGATCATACAAGCACCATTGCAGACCTGGGCCAATCAGAAGATAAGAGTGGGAATGTGAGCAGTACATAACCCCTAACCCTGCCCCCAATAAACAAGTCCCACGACAGCTCGCCCTCTGTCTGTTCACCTGACTCCCAGGGTCTGTGTTTTGACTCTGTGCTTCTCACCCCTATTTGTTCCTTTGGTTGGACCCCAAAATTCCCCAGCAGGCCTGGGGGATTGACTACAGACGTCTGTTAGGTACATTTCTTTTAAGATAGCATTTAATGCAGATGTCTCTATGTTTATTCTTTGTCCAGTTGACCCGTCTATTGAATGGAATGGGGGTATTGAAGTTATGTACTTTTAGTGACTTTGGGTTAATCTTATTTTATAGACCTGGAATAATGTTGTGGAGGTCTCCACTAATCATAAATAAGCAGCCCCCACCCTCTAGAAAGTTGAGTATTCTAGTTTATCTTCAAGTGCTGTGAAAAAACATACTGACCACTACCAACTTGGGGATGGAAGGGTTTATTCAGCTCACATCTCTGGGGTTACAGTTCATCACTGAGGGAGCCCAAGGTAGGAACTCAGGGCAGGAACCTGGAGGAAGGAGCTGAAGCACAGGTCATGGAGGAATGCTGCTTACAGGCTTCCTCTCCTGGCCCATGCCCAGCCTGCTTTCTTATACTGTACATAACAACCTGCCTGGCGTGGCACCACCCACAGTGGGCTGGGCCCTCCCACATTGCTCAACAATCAAGACAGTTCTCCACAGACTTGGCCACAGGCCAGTCCAATGGAGCCAATTCCTCAACTGTGGCTCCCTCAACCCAGGTGTGTCAAGTTGACACTAAAGCTATCCAGCACATTGAGGTTGAATTGGTCCAGGTTGAACACAGTCACTCCCAAGACCTCTGTCAAACACAGAGAATCCGTTTACTTACTAATTTATATAGACAAAAGCTGGAAGCCATTTGCAAGCCTGTGAAAAGGTAAAGTTCCAGGAAAATTTAGAAAAAAACCCCCCAAAACATGATCTTTTAACAGTTAAGTCGGGAGAGGCTTTACACAAAGGACCTCTTTAGGCAAATAAAAACTGAAGGTCATTAACCAACATGTTTATGCCAGAACAAGGAAACTGAGAGCCTCTCATCTGGCCTCTTGCTCATTATCAGCCATGAAGTGTTCTGCATGGCAGGGCTTGTGAGATACTGTTCTCAGTTTTCTCCTCTTATCTGAGAAACAGTCTGGTTTTCAAGATTTCAGACTCAACTTGGTCTAAGTTAGATCATCCTCATTCCAACATACTGTTTTTATGAAATTGGGTGCACCAGAATTTGATGCATATAGGTTCATGATTATAATATCTTCTTGATTGGTTGTTTCTTTGATTTGAATGAAGTGACCCTCTTTATTTCTTATGATTAATTTAATTTGAAGTCTGTTTTGGCAGATATCGAAATTGAACACCTGCTTGCTTCTTGGAGCTATTTTCTTGGAATATTTTTCCATCCTTTTGCCCTAAGGTAGTGCCTATTCTTGAGGTGAGATGAGTTTCTTGTGAAGACAAGAAAAATGGGTTTTATTTTTTAATTTTATTTATTTTTTTATGTGTATGAATGTACTGTCTGCATGTAGGTTTCTGCACTTGTGTCGTACAATGCCACGGAGGTCAGAAGAAGGTGTCAGATTCCCCTGGAACTGGAGTCAAAGACAGTTCTCAGCCACCATGTGGGTGCTGGGGATCGAACCCAGGTCCTCTGCAAGAGCAGTCAGCGCTCTTAACTGCTAGGCCATCTCTCCAGCCCCAGGTTTTGTTTTTTGATCCATTCTGCTAGTCTGTGTCTTTTGACAGGGGAGATGAGGCCATTGATGTTACTACTGATGTTATTTCAGTAATGTTATTACTGAAAGGTGTGTATTGGGTACTGTCATTTTAATTTCTTCATGTTTATGGACCTAGTTTGTGTTTCCATGTTACCTTCCTTTGTTTTATTTCTGTAGCCTCTTGAGTATACTCATTCCTGTCTTCAGTCCTTTACATTATTTCAAATATTCTCTGTGGGGCTAGTTCGATAGACATGAATTATTTCAGCCTATTCATGTCATCGAAAATGTTCTGTTCTCTTTCAACTATGATAGATATTTTTTCTGGACAAAGTATTTGGGTTTGGCATCCAAGGCTGTTTAAAACTGGAAATACTTGGTCCAGGCTCTTCTGGTTTCATAGTTTGCATTGAAAAGTCAGCTGTAATTCTGATGGGTTTTTCTTTTTCTTTCTTTCTTCTTTTTTTTTTTTTTTTTAGGGTTTATATTTGTATCTTGTTTTTCTCTAGCAGCCTTCGTTACCCTCTTTGTTCTGCATATTTACTGTTTTTACTACGATATGCTGTGGGGATTTTCTCTTCTGGTCATGTGTTTCTTGAATCACTGTAGTCAAATCTTTCCTTAATTTAGGGAAGTTTTTGTTTATAATCTGGTTGAAGATATGTTCAGTGCCATTGGCCTGAGATTCTTCTCCTTCCTGTATGCCTATAATTTGTAGATTTGTTCTTTTCATGTTATTTGACATATCCAGCATATTCCATTCTTGTGTTTTTAAAAAATTTTATACACTCTTTGCTTAAGGACTCCAGATCTTTAACTTTGTCATTCAGCCATGACATTCTATATTCTGTTTCATTCATTCTGCTTGTGAGGTTTTCTGCTGTTGTTTCCATCAAATTGGCTTATTGGGTTTTTAATTTTCATGTTCATTCCTGTTTGGGTTTTCTTCACTATTTCTTTTGTGAATTCAGTTTTCAAGATTGAGTTGTTTTTAATATTTCATTAAGTCACATATTTTATATTCCTGAGCCTCCATCACAAGTTCTTTGAGTTGTTTATCCATGTTTTCTTTAAGTTATTTGATCATGTTTATAATTGTGCCTTTAAATTCTGAGTCCAGCTGTTCCTCAGATTGCTTCTCATGCAGTGTACTTCTGCACGTTTTGGGGAACATATTCTCTTGGTTTTTCATATTATTTGTGACTTTGAGCTGCTGTTTGGGAATACAGATCTTTTTTGTTGGTTATCTGTCCAGTAGGTACTTCTGACTGGCTTTTGTTTAATTGAATTCTTGTATGTTTATGTTGTTAATGTAGCTTTGTTACTTTATTCTGAGTCCTAGGTGGGTAGGTCTGTCCAGCAGATTGAGAGCCAAAGAAGATGGTGTTTGGGACCACCTGATGGAGTGCTTAGAAATCTGTGCTAGTGTGATTAGGTAGTTGGGGTTAGGGAATTAGTTCAGAGATCTGAGGCAGGGGAATTGGTGCCTGGGAGGATCCAAGGCTGAGTGAGGACTGGGTGGTGGGTGGTGAGAGGAACTGAATAGAGAGGCAGGTGGGTGGGATCTGACTTACCAAGACCCTCCATAGGGCAAGTCTGTCAGGCAGGTTGGTAACCAGGGAGGTTGGGCATGAGGGAGGGGTAACCTGAAGAGATGCTTTTGTGCTAGGGTGTCTAGTAAGTCTGGGTTAGGAAGATAAACCAGAGGTCTAAGGTGGAAGATTTGTTGACTGCCTGTGTCTGAGGCTGGCAGGATCAGGGTGGGGGAGGGTGAGAAGATCTGAATAGAGATTCTGGAAAGCAGAACTGACTTACCAGGGTTCTAGGTAGGGTAAGACACTTAAATATTTTTTTATTTTTATTTTATGTGTATGAATGTATTGCCTGTATGTATGTAGTGTACATGTGTTGCACAATGCCTGAGGAGGTCAGGAGGCATTGGAATCCCTGGAACTGGAGGCACAGATGGTTGTTAGCTGCCATGTGAGTGCTTGGATTTGAACCTGGGCCCTCTGTAAGAGCAGTGCTGCTCTTAACTGCTGAACCATCTTTCCAGTCCCCTGGGATTCACACTTCAAGAAAACTAACTCCTTCTCTCCCAGCAGTTATCAGTTGTCAATAGTCCCTCAGCGAGGTCTGATGCTTCTTGCCCACTGCCCCTCCATGGTGGGTTTTGGTCTGACTTGGACTTGCACAGGTCTTGTGCATGCTGTCACAATATTCTGATGTGTAACTGTGCTGTCTGGAAAGCATGGTTTCCTTGTGTTCACCCAACACCTCTTGCTCTTACCATGTTTCTACCCTGTCTTCTGGAATTATCCCTGGTATTTGGGGATGGGGTGTATACATGTGTCCCACTTAGGATCTAGTATTCTGCAGTTTCTTATTTTATGAACTTTGACTATTTGTGGGTCTCTGTGTTAATCAATATTTGGTATGGGAAAAAGAGATATGGTAGTCTATGGGTCTAAAAAGAACTCATTTGAACATAGAGGAACCGACACTGACATTCTTCCTTGGTCTTTTCATATTTTTGTTTCTGACATCTGACATCAGCATTCCAGTTTTCTACTGAATCAAGTAAGGACTCCAAGCATCATAATTCAAAATTTCCCTTTCAGTCCAGTTACAGTCATGTTTAGAGAACAGAGCAGATCATACATGTCACACAGTGTATTAGTCAGGGCTCTCTAAAGAAACAGAAGCAACAGGATGAATATATAGCTATATACAATTTATTGATTTGCTCATGTGACAGAGTTCAAGGAGTCCAACAGTAGCTGTGCCGCACTGGAGAGGCTGAGAATCCAGGGAACTGCTCAGTCACAAGGCTGGATGTCTCAGTAGTCCCAATCTGGTGCTGAAGGCCTGATGGATTCCAGGAGATCTGCCAGTCTCAGTACACGCTGGGATCCTAGGGTTGATCACAGCAGCAAGACAAACTCACCAGTGAGAGAGAGGCAAACCACAGGAAAAATGGGACCAGATCCCTCTGGCATGGCCTTTAATACTGCCTGCCAGCAGAAGGTAACGCCCACATTTGGGATGGGCCATCCAGGTGGAGGTAGTCCAATCCGAAGATCCTTTTTCTCTTATTTGTTCCTTAGTCCAGTCAAGTTGACACCCAGGTTTAACCATCATAAGTCCACCCCTTGTCAACTTGACACCCAATAAATAGCCTCTCCTTATGTTATGCTTAAGTGTTAATTGTGAACAATGGCAAGGTCGTAATTCCACCTAACATGTTATAAGTGTCTCATGTGCAATAGCAAATCATTATATCTTAGAGTAGATGGTAATGTCCTTGAGGAACACTTAGTCCTTCAGTATCTAATAACCTAAATATGACAACACTTAACACTTATCTCAGTTGCACATTCAACAGGGAACAACACAAGTACCCGCATATTACAAGCTATACTATACTAATATACTATTATATATATGAATATTTATTATACACATTCTTAACCAAATAGGAAAAAGTTAGCATCTATTATAATCCACGTTTCTGCCACTGGTCCCATGGCCTCAGCATATTTATGACTACCTTCTAATACCCATTCTGTATTTCCTCAACCATCAGCAAACACCTCTGCAGATCTTGGCTATTTCCCTGGAGGAATGACCCATAACTTCATCCCTGAAAGCTCTGGGCCATTTTAAAACTTGTCCTGTTTCTGTTTGCCGGCGTGTTGGAGTTTTCCCAATTGACCTTATACATAGGACATGGTCAGTAACCAGAAGGCAGCCCTACACATGTCCCTGCTCTTCCCAGGACATAATATCATTCATCTTCCATGGCCCCATATATTTCCTTGCCCCCAATGTACAGTTACCCTTGAAAAAGGCCTCATGTCCCTCTAGGGAAGGTCAGGAAGAAGGCAAAACAGCATACTCTTTCCGGTATTGTGACAAGGTCCTTCCTCATTTTAACCTGGCCACCCCTTCATGCTAAACGGGAATTCTGGGTCTGTTGAAACACTGTCTCAAGTCTGGAAACTGGTTAATTGGACGGGATTTGCTAGTGCTGAAATCCAATGTTGACTTCCTGTCATTTGTTCTAGAGCTTTTCTGCTTATACAGATCAAGTAAAAACTCAGTAGGCTTCTTATGTATTTGGTTCCTGGGAACACCATGATTAATTAGCCAGTTCCAAAGATCATTTTGGGTCATGCCATTATAGACATTGTTTTGCCTTTGCTGCCCATTATGATAACTTTGATAACTATGCTCATCTGGCCTTCTGCCACCTGACACCTACCCAGAGGTCTTGTTAAACCTATTACTTGTACATTTAATTTATGCAAGCAAGCAACTACTTCTCTAACTGTAAGATCTGGCATAAGAAATAGAGCAAAAATAAAGTTATTCAAATGTTCTGGTGTCTCTCTCAGTACTTTACATCTTATAAACTCAGTAAAAGGCATGTCCTCATATTGTGGAGAATGTGGTTTTACACTTTGAATCCACTTGAGCATGCCCATCTGCCTGGCCCTCACAATCCCTTCATCAATACTAAGTCAAGGAATATCAGGCATCTCTAACTCGCTGTTAGTAGGCCATGTTTTAATAAATACATCAGCCAACCATTCAAATAAACTTCTAGCACCTTTTTTTAACCGCTCAAGCTTCCATATTAAACCTAGAATCTCTACTCAGTGGGCTCATATTGATAAACTCAGTCCAATCCAATTTTTTATTCCTTCCACCATTATCCCACACCCTTAAAATCCATTCCCACACATATTCCTTAGGCTTCTGCCGGAATGAATCGGCAAACTCATTAATTTCTTTAGTAGTGTAGTGCACCTCCTGATGGACCACACTTTCTATCTCACCTTTAGGGGCTAGCTTAGCCTTGACTCTGGTTATAGGCTTGGAGGCAACAATTGTTGGGCCCTGAGGGACTTTAGCTTCCACTGGGAGGGGAAGATTAGTTTCCTCAGGCAAGGGTGGGGAGGAGGGATCTGCAGGGTGTGGATTCTCTGCTGAGGGTGGGGAGATTAATTCCTCAGAAAAAGCAAATCCCTCAGAATCCGAGGGTTCAAAATCCTCATCATCATGGTTCTCCCACACATCTCCATCCCAAGTTTCAGGGTTCCACCCTTTCCCCACCAGTGCTCTCACTTTGACTGCTGACACTCTTCATGGCTGGGAATTAAATTTGCATTGTAAAGCAGCCAAACATATAATAAGGGCTCCAGCTTGATTTTCTGCTGCTTTAGCTCTTTGGCTACTGGACAGAAGATTCTCTTCCAGAGCACACTTGGAAATTTTTAAGCTGTTGTTTCAAATCTAGAGCTGGTTAATTTTATCACTGAGCTCCTTATTTTCCTCTATCACTTTATCCACAGATGCTAGGAGCAACCAGGCAACATCATTATTTTCCTTATTTTTCCACAATTTCTGAAACGTTTTATACATAGAGTTGCTAAATTCCTTGCTTCTTACAAGAGGCGAGTTAGGTGAGTCAAATGGATCTATCTTCATAATTGCATCAAATAGTCTGCACCAAGTTTTATCATTCCTCTTCATGCCACCAGGAGAGCCCTCAGTAACTCTAGGCTTCATTGGATTGGAGAGCTGGCTCCAGAGACTACCAAGCCCACTAAAGAAATTCATCCTTTCAATTCTGTTTCTCTAGAACCATTCCTGGTACCAAAATCTGTCAGGGTTCTCTAAAGAAACAGAAGCAACAGGACGAATATATAGCAATATACAATTTATTGATTTGCTCACGTGACAGAGTTCAAGGAGTCCAGCAGTAGCTGTGCCACACTGGAGAGGCTGAGAATCCAGGGAACTGCTCATTCCGCAAGGCTGGATGTCTCAGTAGTCCCAATCTGGTGCTGAAGGTCCGATGGATTCCAGGAGATCTGCCGGTCTCAGTACATGCTGGGATCTGAAAGGTTGATCACAGCAGCAAGACAAACTTCCCAGTGAGAGAGAGGCAAGCTGCAGGAAAAAAAAGGGACCAGATCCCTCTGGCATGGCCTTTAATACTGCCTGCCAGCAGAAGGTAACGCCCACATTTGGGGTGGGCCATCCGGGTTGAGGTAGTCCAATCTGAAGATCTTTTTTCTCTTATTTGTTCCTTAGTCCAGTCAAGTTGACACCCAGGATTAACCATCACACACAGTATTTACTACAAAGTGTTTGTATTGATTAGTGGAACTGCATGTTTGGGATACTGGACATGCTATCTGGGTATTACTATTTTTCCTAGTGACCTGGACAGTATTCTTTCAACTTTAGTGAAATTTATAGTCATTTGATCATAATCACATCAAAATAATCATTCCCAGTGAAGATTTCTGAGTTAATGAAAGTAAATAAATGTCTTCTCAGGCTGTCACTCTGTTTCTCCCTTTTCTTTCTCTTCCAGCATATGTTTCTGATATCTGCCTACCTTCAAGGACATTGGGATAGTTAAGTATAGTTCCACGAATGGGTTTTTACACTTCCTGTTGCCAGATTGAGTCTGTTGAGACTGATTAGGAATTTTAGCTTCTTCGTTTCCATTTTAAGTCTTTAAAAATATTTTAACCGTACAAAGTAATAGTATCATTGTGACATTCCCATACATGCATATAATGTACTTGGATCATGTTTACCCTGTACATGACCCTCATTTACTTTTTTCATCTTTTCCAAATATGTCTTATAGACATCTATACTTTTTAAAAAATATTTTTATTGTTATTAAACTTTCTCACACATCATACATCATTTCTCAATCCAATTTAAAATCATTTCCCTTTCCATCCCCCCCACCAAACCCAAGTTCATGCATTCTGCCATACATATCTTGCATCATTTTATGAGTCTTTGCAGAGATTTTATCAAAGCAGAGGATTATCGTTTTTTGGAGAACTTCACTGTTTCAGTCAGTATATTTTTTGTCCTGGTTCTTTTGTTGTTGTTGTTTCCTCCAACTCGATTGCTTCAATGTATAGGTGAGACATAATATATATATATATATATATATATATATATAATATATATAAATATATGTATATAATTATAGATGATAGATAGTACTATATATTTATATATATAATAATATAGTGATAAGTATATAGATTTATATATAGTAATGTCTCACCTATACTAAAGTTATGTCATTCTGAAAATAAAGCCGTAATGTTTATTTCAAAATCAAGTGATTTTCAGGATTCACAATTTTTCCATTTTTGATTTTTATATTATGTCAAAATATGCATACATACGCCTCCCACCCAATAATCCAATTCCAAAGTCAGAAAATAAATTGGTAGCCATTAATTCTAAGCCTGTTAAGGTATTCACAACATAAGAGCACAATTGCTTTTATGGATTCACAAGGAATTAACATTAACATTGGCTCCATGGTTTGCCCTTACGCTAGGGTAGGTCCTTGGTGCTAGAACATCCACAGATGAGGGATACCATTTTGTCTCATTAGTTTTTCCCTGGGACTGTGTTAACTTCACTTAACATAATAAAAAAAAAAAATCTTCTAGTTCCATCCATTCATTTACCTGCAAATTTCATGATGTCATCTTTCTTTACCACTCCATAGAACTCCATTGTATAGATATACCACAATTTCTCTATCCACTTGTCAGTTGAGGGGCACTTGGGTTGGTTCCAGCTCTTCGCTATTGTGAAGAGAGCTGCAATAAACATGGCTGTGTATGTACCTCTGCAGTAGGATGAGTCTTGTGGGTATATACCCAGGAGTGGTATGACAGGGTCATGTGGTAAGCTCATTTTAAGGCTTTTAAGTGTTCTCCACACTGCTTTCTATAGTGGTTGTATGAGTTTACATTCACCTCTCCAGCACTTGGTATCATTTGTTTCTTGATCTTAGCTGTCTTATCGGAGTGAGATGAGATCTTAAAGTGGTTTTAATTTTCATTTCCTTAATTATTAGCGACGTTGAACACTTTTTAAGATGTTTTTCAGCCATCTCTAATTCCTCACTTGTAAAGTCTCTGTTTAGCTCTTTGCTCCATCTTTTGAGTGAGGCATTTGTTTTCTTTCTTCTTTGTTTTTGAGGAGTTTATATAGTCTGGAAATCAATGCTTTGTCAGAGGTATCAGCGGTGAAGGTTTCCTCCCACTCTGTGGATTTTCTCTTCACTTCCTTGACTGTTTCTTTCGATGTACAGAAACTTTTTTTTTTTTTTTTGAGTTTAATGAGGTCCCATTTTTCAATTGCTGACCTTATTTCCTGTGCAGCTGCTGTCTGATTTAGGAAGACTTTTCCTATGCCTATGTCTTGCAGGCTGCTGCCAACTTTTTCTTCTGTCGCCTTCAGAGTTTGGGGTTTCATGTTGAGGTCTTTAATCCATCTGGAGTTGACTTTTGTACAGGGTGAGAGGTAGGGGTTTAACTTTATTCTTCTGCAAGTGGTGATCCAATTTTGACAACACCATTTGTTGAAGATGCTGTGTTGCCTCCATTATGTCTTCTTGGCCCCCTTGTCAAATATGAGGTGGCTGAAATTATAGTTGCTCAAGTTTGGATCTTCGGTTTTGTTCCATTGGTCAACAGATCTGTTTTTGTGCCAGTACCAAACTGTATTTATGAGTATATCCCTGTCGTGTTGTTTGAAGTCTGGTATATTGATCCTGCTGTATTGCTCTTTTTTGCTTAGGGTTGCTTTGGCTATTTGGGGTTTTTTGTTTTTCTATATGAAATTAAAGATTTTTTCCAAGCCTGTGAAGAAACTATTGGGGATTTCAATTGGGATTGCACTGAATTGGTATATTAATTTGGGGAGAATGGACATTTTTTACTATATTAATTTTTCTAATCCATAAGCATGGGGGGGTCTTTCCATCTGATGTCTTCTTCAATTTCCTTCTTCAGGGGTTTAAAATTTTTTGTACAGATCTTTGGTGTCTTTGGTTAGGTTTGTTCCTAGGTGTTTTATTGTTTTTGAGGCTATTGAGATTGGGAAGGTCTCCTTGTATTCCTTCTTCAGTTGCTTTTTTTTTTGGTGTAAAGAAAGGCTACTGATTTTTCTAGGTTAATTTTGTGTCCTGCCACTTTACTGAAACTCCTAATCATTTCTAGGAGTTTTCTGGTGGAGTTTTTAGCATCCCTTAAGTAAAGTATTATATCAGCAAAAAGGGATAGCTTGACTTCCTCTTTTCCAATTAGTACTCCTTTAATTTCCTTTTCTTGCCTTATTATCCTAGCAAGTGTTTAAAGCACTATACTGAAGAGGAGTGGCAACAGGGGGCAGCCTTGCAGAGTTCCTACCTTTAAGGGGAATGCTTCTGACTTTTCTCCGTTTAGGATGATGTTGGCAGTGTGTTTCCTGTATATGGCTTTGATTAGGTTGAGGAATGATCCCTCCAATCCAATTCTCTCTGGGACTTTAAGCATGAAGGGATGCTGGATTTTGTCAAGGGCTTTTTCTGTGTCAATTGAGATGATCCTGTATTTTTTGTCTTTCAGTCCATTTATGTGTTTTATTTTATTTATTGATTTTTGTATGTTGAACCATTCCTGCATCTCTGGTATGAATCCAACTTGGTCATGATGGATGATCTTTTTGGTGTGGGCCTGTATGCAGTTTGAAAGTATTTTGTTGAGAATATTTGGATCTGTGTATTAATGAGATGGGTCTATAGTTCTCCTTTTTGGTTGTATCTTAGCCTGGTTGTAGTATTAGAGTGATGCTGGCTTCATATAAGTAATTTGGGAAATTTCCCCCTGCTTGTATTCTTCTGAAAAATTTGAGTAATAATGGTTGTAAGTCTTTTTGAAATGTTTTCTAACATTCTGCGTGGTGAAACCATCTGGGCCTGGGCTTTTTTTAGTTGGGAGGTTTCTTATTACATTTCAATTTCTTCATATATTATGGGTCGATTTAAGTTGTTAATCTCTTCTTGGTTAAGCTTTGGTGATTCCCAGGATTTCAGATATTCATCCATTTCTCCTAGGTTTTCAAACTTAGCAGAGTACAGGTTTTTGAAGTATTCCTGTATGATTATCTGGATCTTTTCCTTGTCTGTTGTGATGTTTCCCTTTTCATCATGGATTGTATTGATTTGGAGTTGTTCCTTCTTTCTTTTGGTTAACTGGGCTAGAGGTCTGTCTATCTTGTTTATTCTCTCAAAGAACCAACTTTTGGATTCATTCATTTTTTTGTATAGTTTTATTTGTTTCTATTTCATTGATTTCTGCTCTGATTTTTATTATTTCTTCCTGTCGGTTGTGTTTAGGGTTCATTTCTCGTCTCTCAAGTGTTTTTAGCTGCAGTGTTAGATTGTTCACTTGTGCTCTTTCTGTTTTTCTAATGTAGGCACCCAGGGCTATAAACTTCCCTCTTAGGACTGCTTTTTAAAAAAATTTTTTTATTTATTTCTGTATGTGTATGAATGTACTGTCTGCATGCAGGTTTGTGCACCCGTGTTGTGCAATGTCGGGGAGGTCAGAAGAGGGTCTTGGATTCCCCTGGAACTGGAGTTCTCCTGGAATTGGAGTTTCAGACGGTTTTCGGCTGCCATGTGGGTGCTGGGGATCGAACCCAGGTCCTCTGTAAGAGCGGCCAGCGCTCTTAACCGCTAGGCCACCTCTCCAGCCCTAGGACTGCTTTTAAAGTATCCCATAGGTTTTGTTGTGTTATCATTGTCATTAAGTTCCAGGAATGATTTTATTTCTTTCTTTATTTCTTCCTTGACCCATTCATTATTCAGGAGTTTGTTGTTTGGTCTCCAGGTGTTCTTGTAGATATTAGGGCTTATCCTGGTGTTGTTAATTAGCTTTATTGCACTGTGGTCTGATAGAATGCATGGAATTATTTCAATCTTTTTGTATTTTTTGAGTTTTTTTCTGTGTCCTAGTATATGGTCAATTTTGGAGAATGTTCCATGGGGTGCTGAGTAGAAAGTATATTCTTTGGTATTTGGGTGGAAGATTCAGTAGATGTCTGTGAGGTCTGTTTGTTGTATCATATCATTCAGTTCAGATGTCCCTCTGTTTATTCTTTGTCTAGTTGAACTGTCCAAAGGGCTCAGTGGGGTGTTAAGGTCCCCTACTATGAGTGAACTGGGGTTAATCTGTGCCTTGAGGTCCTGGAGAACTGTCTTTATAAAATTTGGTGTACCAGAGTTTGGTGCATTTATCATGATTGTGAAATCTTCATGGTCAATTGTTCCCTTGATAAAGTTATAATGGCCCTCTGTTTCTTCTGATTTCTTTTACTTTGAAGTCTATTTTGTCTGATATTAAAATATCAACTCTTGCTTTCTTTTTGGTACCATTTGCTTGAAATATATATTTTTTTCGATCCCTTCACCTTAACTTGGTGCCTATTCTTGAGAGAGAGATGGATGTCTTGTAAACAGCTTATAGTTGGGTTCTTTTTTCCTAATCCATTATCCCAGTCTTTGTCTTTTGATTGGGGAGTTTAGTCCATTAATATTTAAGGTTATAACTGAAAGATGAGTGTTGCTTCCTTTCACCTTATTATCCATTTGGATTTTTGGTCTAGGGTTTTACTTCTGTAATTATGCTTTTATTAATTTCTCTTTCTAGGTGCCTGGGGATAGTTGCTCTTCTCTTCTGTCCTTTGAATTGCTTCAAGTATTCTCTGAAGGGTTGGTTTTCTAGACAGGTATTCTATCATCTTGTTTATGTCATGGTATATTTTTCTCTCTTTAACTATAATTGACATATTTGCTGGGTATAGTAACCTGGGTTGGCATCTATAGTCCTTTAACACTGCGAATGCTTTGCTCCACGTTCTTCTTGTTTTCATAGTTTGCACTGAAATGTCAGTTGTAATTCTGATGGGTTTCCCTTTATATGTAACTTGTTTTTCTCTTGTGGCTTTCAGAATTTTGTCTTTGTTTTGGGCATCTAGCATTTTAACTATGATATGGCATGGGGAGTTTCTTTTCTGATCTTGTCTGTTTGAAGTTCTATGTGCTTCTTGTGTTGTATGGGTTTGTCTTTTTTTAGTTTGGGGAAATTTTCATCTATTATTCTGTTGAAGATCTGATCAATACCATTCTCTTGGGATTCTTTTCCTTCCTCTATCCCTATGATGTAGAGGATTGATCTTTTCATAGTGTCCCACATTTCCTGGCTGTTCCACTTTTATGTATTTTTAAATTTTTCATAATTATTACTTGAGCTTTTTAGTCGTTCTGTGTTATCTTCCAGGTCTGATATTCTTTGTTTTGCTTCCTCCATTCTACTTCTGGGGCTTTTTCTATTCCTTTCTTCTTGATTAGATGAGTGTTTGATTTCTTTTTTCATTTCCTCTCCTGATTTCTTTAGTATTTCCACTTCCTTTTGGAGCTTCTCAATGTCTTCCTGTAGCTCCTTGCTTCGCTGGTTGGTTTCCTTATTTATTTCAGCATGGGATCTTTTCAGTGTTTCCATTTCCTTCTGGAGTTTGTCATTCTCTCCCTCTAGTTCTTTGTGGCATTTGTCATTCTCTCCCTCTAGGTCCTTCTTGAGTTTTTCATTCTCTCCTTAGTTCTCTGACCTGTTCTTTATATTCTTTGATTTATTTGAATTTTTCTCCAATTGTTCCTCTAAGATCTGTGTCCTGGACCACCTCCAGGGAGAGCCCATTGTAGGAATCTCCCACAGGGTTGGTAGAGCTTGGTGTGGAATTATTTTGCACCTTTCCCATGGTGTCCCTTTGTCATGCTCCTGGCATGTGGGTTTCCCTTTGCCTGTATTCCGATGTGAATCCCCAATGCCTCTTCAATGCCTCTTCAGTGTGTTCCAGGCTTGCTTTGCTTGCCTCCTTCAGATGCCTTTCTTTGTTTTTCTCCTTGTTTATGGCGTCTTGACTTGTCTAGGTTTCAAGCTTTCAATTTTGTTTATATATTGGATGTCTAACTCACTCTTTCCTTTCTGTTCTGAAAGTTCTCCAAAAAATTGGGTAGGGAACAACCCAGTTGGTACCCTGCTGAGCACTCTGCTTCCTGCCAGTCAGTTTCTCTAGGTTGTTTCTAGGGCTTGGTGATGAGGGACTAGATGTGTCTCAGGTTCACTGTTTCATTTATTGCCTTGCCTTGCGCCCTGAAATCACTATCGTTGCAGTTGGACATTCCCTCAGCAATTCCAGTTGGTGGTGGGGGTATGTGAGCTTAGGTACTCTGTGCTTCAGGTGGTCCTGGGAAATCTTCGATCTAAGCTCTGTGCACTCAAGTCTCACAGTGGCAACAGGCCCACTTTTAATACCAGCTAGCAGGGTCTCTGCCCCCACAGCCACACAAGATGATGATACAAATATCCAACAATCCACCTGGCTGAAGCACCTGGCTCCTACCTGTGCTTCAGGTGGTTCTGGGAAACCCCCAATCTAAGCTCTGTGCACTCAAGTCCACAAACATTTGCTTTTATTCTGTCTTCCAACTTTATTGATAGTGTGCGTGCGTGTGTGTGTGTGTGTGTGTGTGTGTGTGTGTTTGAACATGTCTGTGTATGTTCCAAATACATGTGGAAGCCAGAGGTTAATGTCAGGTGTCTTCCTCAATTGTGCTCCAACTTCTGTTACAGAATCTCTCTCTTAACCTGGAGCTAATCAGTTTCCTAAACTGGCAGTCTTGTGAATCTAGGGATCTACTTGTCTCTGCCTTGCTCTGAGATTATAGATCTCAGAGTATTGAGATCTATAAGAGTATAGACCACTGCGGGTGCTTCTACATGGGTGCTGGGGATTGAACTCACATCTTATTTCTTGTTTTTGCCCCTTTTTTATATTTAAAATTAAATATATTTTGACTGACATATACAAATATAAATCTTATATATTAATAGGGTCACATGGTGTTTCCTGCATGTATACATTGTTTAAAGCTTAAATCTGCTGAATATGTCTATATTGTTAAACATGTATAATTTATTTGTGGTTAAAACTTCCACAGTTCTTTCTTTGAGGCCTTTGAAATGCATGCAACATTACATCTATATTTATCCTTCTGCAAAATCATACATCAAAACATCATTCTCTAGGTAACTGCAACTTGATATTTGTTGATCAGTTTCATCCACACATCCCTTCTCTCCCAGCCTCTCATGATCATGATTCTACTTTTTTTTATGTGTATGAATGTACTGTTTGCGTGTAGGTCTGTGCGCCCGTGTCGTGCAATGCCGCGGAGGTCAGAAGAGGGTCTCGGATTCCCCTGGAACTGGAGTTCTCCTGGAATTGGAGTTACAGACGGTTCTCAACCGCCATGTGGGTGCTGGGGATCAAACCCGGGTCCTCTGCAAGAGTGGTCAGCGCTCTTAACCACTAGGCCATCTCTCCAGCCCATGATTCTACTTTTAATTCTTTTTGTACATTCCACACATATTATAAATTTACAAAGTATGAAAATAAGCCATAGGTTAATTCCAAAACAGTTTTAGGGATTCATAGTTTATTTTTTTATTATTATTTTTCTTTGCATGTGTATGAATGTACTGTCTGCATGCAGGTCTGTGCACCCGTGTCGTGCAATGCCGCAGAGGTCAGAAGAGGGTCTCGGATTCCCCTGGAGCTGGAGTTCTCCTGGAATTGGAGTTACAGACGGTTCTCAGCCGCCATGTGGGTGCTGGGGATCGAACCCGGGTCCTCTGCAAGAGCGTCGGTGCTCTTACCAGCTAGGCCATCTCTCCAGCCCCGGGATTCATAGTTTAAAAGTAAACTTGCATGCAGGTAAAAAGAAATCTAACTTTACAATTCCTAAATTACATAGTAAGTTGATGTATGTTTTAATGTACTTTAAAAAAGAATTTTATTCTTTCTCATATCTTAAAATTGACATTTTTGCTGGGTAAAGTAACCTGGATTGGCATCTATAGTCATTTAGTACTGGGAATACGTTGGTTTAGGCTCTTCTGGCCTTCATCATTTGCATTGAAAAGTCAGCTGTAAATGGGTTTCCCTTTATATGTAAGTTATTTTTCTCTTTAGGCTTTCAGTATTCTGTCTTTGTTTTGAGTATCTAGCATTTTACTAAGATATGGTATGGGGAATTTCTTTTCTGGTCTTATCTATTTGGTGTTCTATGTGCTTTTTGTATTGGTATGGCTATGTCTTTTTTCAATTTGGGGAGATTTTCTTCTATAATTCTGTTGATTATCTGGTCAATACCATTATCCTGTGATTCTTCTCCTTCCTCTATCCATATGATGTGGAGGTTTGGTCTTTTCATTGTGTCCCACATTTCCTGATTATTCCACTCTTTTTTTTTAAATTTTCATAATCTTTGCTTGAGCACTTCAGTTCTTCCATGTTATCTTCCATCTTGGTATTATATTTTCTGCTTCATCCATTCTGTTACTGAGGCTTTCTCCTGTCCTTTCCTGTTGACTGGATGTGTTTGATTTCCTTTTTCATTTCAGCCTGAGATTTCTTCAGTATTTCCACTTCCTTCTGGTGTTTGTCATTATTTCCCTCTAGTTCTTTGATTTGTTTGTCTGAGTGTTCATTATATTTCTTTATTTCTTTGAGTTCTTTTAGTATGTCTGTGATGGTTCTTTTAAGATTTGTGTCCTGGATTATCTCCAGGGAGTTTTCATTGTAGAGTCTTCTAGAGGACTGGTAGACTTTGGTGGGGATTTATTATTTGGTTTTCTCATGTTATTGCTATGTTGTTGTGCTTTTGGCATGAGGATTTGTTTTGTTGTTTGTATTCAAATTGTATTACAAAACTCAAATGTTTCTTTGTTGAGTTGAAGGCTGACTTTGCTTGTTTTCTACAGGTACCTTTGCTTTCTTCAGGTGCCTTCATTGTCCTCTTGTAAGTTATGAAGGGCTGGCTTGCCTAGGCTTCAGGTTTTTTACTTTCAGTTTTGTATTGGAAGTACTAGCTTGCTCTTGCCATTCTGGTCTGGAACTTCTCCAGAGATCCAGGCAGGTAACAATGAGGTCGGCTTGAACTTCATGCCCTGGCCTGGCTGTAAGCTTCTGCAGTGCACTGCAGGGGTCAGGCTTCTCTCCTGGGTGCTCTGCCAGGTGTTCTTAGTGTTCCTCCTGGTTCATCTTTCCTGCGCAGCCCTGCCTAGGCTGGGTTGCTCTGCTAGACCTGTCAATAGCAGGAACTGGAGTTGCTGGGTGTTGTGCCAGATCCTCAGGGAGCTGAGCTAGGTCTTCTGGGAATGAGCTGCTGCTGCAGGACTGACTTCACATCCCATTTAAAAAGTGGGCAGAAATTGGATGTGCTCAGGTTTGGATCCTCAATTTTGCTCCGTTGATCTACATGTCTGGTTTTGTGTCAATACCAGGCTGTTTTTATGAATATATCCCTGTAATATAGTTTGAAGTCTGGTATGGTAATCTGTCCTGTATTGCTCTTTTTGCTCAGGGTTGCTTTGGCTCTCTGGTGTTTTTTATTTTTTCCATGGGACTTTAGGATTTTTTTCTAGGTCTGTGAAGAAGCTTGTGGGGATTCTAATTGGGATTACATTAAATCTGTGTATTACTTTGGGCAGGATGGTCATTTTTACTATAGTGATTCTTCCAATCCATGAGCATGGGAGGTTCTTCCATCTTGTAGTATCTTTCTCAATCTTCTTCTTGAGAGATTTAATATTTTTATTATAGAGATTTTTAGTGTGTTTGGTCAGGTTTGTTCCTAGATAATTCTTTTGGAGGCTATTGTGATTGGGAAAGTCTCCTTGTATTCCTTCTCCAACTGGTTGTTATTGGCATAAAGAAAGACTACCGATTTTTCTGTTAATTTTGTATCCTGCCACTTTACTAAACCTGTTGGTGGTTTCCACAAGTTTTCTGGTGGAGTTTTTGGCATCCCTAAGTTAAACTATCATGTCATCTGCAAAAAAGGGATAGTTTGACTTCTTTTCTGGTTAGTACTCCTCTAATTCCCTTTTCTTGTCTTATTGCTCTCATGAGCATTTCAAGGACCATATTGAAAAAGTGGGTATGGGGACAGCTGGAATGCTTCTAGTTTTTCCCCATTTAGGCTGTGGGTTTGCTGTATATAGCTTTAATTGTGTTGAAGATTGTTCCCTCCAGTCCAATTCCCTCCAAGACTTTAAACATGAAGGCATGCTGAATTTTGCCGGAGCCCTTTTCCACATCGATTGAGATGACCATGTGGTTTTTGTCTTTCAGTCCATTTATATTCAACAAAGGGGCAAAGAAGACTCAATGGAGGAAAAACAGCATTTTCAGCAAACGGTGTTGGCACAACTTGATCACCACTTATAGAAGAATAAAGCTAAACCCCTACCTCTTACCATATACAAAAATCTACTCCAAATGGATCAAAGACCTCAAAGTGAAACCTGAAACTCTGAAAATGATAGAAGAAAATGTTGGTAGTAACCTGAAAGACACAGGTGTAGGAAAAGACTTCCTAAATCAGACAGAAACTGTGCAAAAAAATAAGGTCAACAATTGACAAATGGGACCTTATTAAATTCAAGAGCTTCTGTACAGTAAAAGAAACAATCAAAGAAGTGAAGAGAAGCCCCACAGAGTGGGAGGAAACCTACACCAGTGATACATCTGACAGAGCATTAACAACCAGAGTGTATAAACTACTCACAAAACAAAGGAGGAGGAAAACAAATGACTCCCTCAAAAGATGGAGTAAAGTGCTGAATAGAGACTTCACAAATGAAGAAGTAAAGATAGCTGAGAAACATCTTAAAAAGTGTTCAAAATCGCTAATAATTAAGGAAATGCAAATTAAAACCACCTTAAGGTTTCATCTTACTCTGGTAAGACTAGCTATGATCCAGAAAACAAAGGATACCAAATGCTGGAGAGGTTGTGGGGAAAAGGGAACACTCATCCACTGCTGGTGGGAATGCAAACTCGTGCAACCCCTATGGAAAGCAGTGTGGAGAACTCTTAAAAGATTCAAAATGAACCTACCACCTAACCCAGTCATGCCACTCCTGGGTATATACCCACAAGACTCCTCCTATTGATAGATAAATGCACATTTATGTTTATTGCAGCTCTCTTCACAATAGAGAAGAGCTAGAAACAACGCAAGTCTTTCAACCAACAAATGGATAGAGAATGTGGTACACCTAATCAATGGAATTCTATGCAGCAGTAAAGAAAGATGACATCATGAACTTTGCAAGTAAATGGATGGAATGAGAAGATATTATGCTAAGAGAAGTAACATAGTCCCAGCAAGACAAATGATGAATGGTATCCCTCATTTGTGGATGCTAGCACCAAATCCCTAGTTGAAAGGCAGGCTGAGTAAAGTTAATGTTATATTTCTTTTTATCTGAAGGCAACTGTGCTGTTATAATGTCAATCCCTTAACGGGCTCTAGAATTAACTTGTCATTTACCTTCAGACTTTGTAATTGTGGTATATGGATGGAGGGTATGTATTCATATTTTGGAGTAATATAAAATTAAAGGGAAAAATGTGAACTCATAAACATATTTTGGAATTAACATACACTTTATTTTCAGAGGTCATAATTTTGGTATATATGTGACATATATATGCACATTTTGGAGCAATACAAATGGGAGAGAACGACCATGAAAAAAGGACTGGGTCAAAGAACTGACTGAAACAGTTAACTTCTGCACAAACAATAAACCTCTGCAGAGTAAAAAAGTGGACAGAGGATTTGAATATCCATTTCTCCAAGGAAGATATACAAATGGCCAACAAGTGGGGCTGGAGAGATAGCCTATTGGTTAAGAGCACCGACTGCTCTTGCAGAGAACCCGGATTCAATCCCCAACACCCACATGGTTGCTAAGAACTGTCTGTAACTCCAATTCCAGGAGAACTCCAGTTCCAGGGGAACCCGTGACCCTCTTCTGACCTCCGCGGCATTGCACGACACGGGTGCACAATATATATATATATTCATCAAAATGAACCTACCACCTAACCCAGTCATGCCACTCCTGGGTATATACCCACAAGACTCCTCCTATTGATAGATAAATGCACATTTATGTTTATTGCAGCTCTCTTCACAATAGAGAAGAGCTGGAAACAACGCAAGTCTTTCAACCAACAAATGGATAGAGAATGTGATACACCTAATCAATGGAATTCTATGCAGCAGTAAAGAAAGATGACATCATGAACTTTGCAAGTAAATGGATGGAATGAGAAGATATTATGCTAAGAGAAGTAACATAGTCCCAGCAAGACAAATGATGAATGGTATCCCTCATTTGTGGATGCTAGCACCAAATCCCTAGTTGAAAGGCAGGCTGAGTAAAGTCTCCCTTTAGTCCCAGCTGGCCTGGCACTCACTACATGTCTGGTTTTGTGTCAATACCAGGCTGTTTTTATGACTATATCCCTGTAATATAGTTTGAAGTCTGGTATGGTAATCCCTCCTGTATTGCTCTTTTTGCCCAGGCTGGCCTCAATCTCACCGAGATCCACATGTTTCTGCCTTCTGAGTGCTGGGGTTAAAGGTGTGTGCTATCATCTGTGGTCCCTATTTTAGATTTTTTGAGGATAGAAGAAGACATGGGGAAATACTTCATGATGTTAGTCTGGTTTAGGAATTTCTTTTTTGGATATGAACCTAAAGGTGCATATAACAAAAACAAAATAGACAAATGTGCTTACATCAAAATATAAATGAACAAAAATGAAATAGTCAAAAAGTGAAGAGATTGCCAATATAATGGAAGAAAATGTCCATATAAATGATTTTATATATAAGGAACATAAAAGGAACAAAACACAAGGACTTTTATTTTAAAATGACCAGAAGATTGGAAAAAACACTTCTTAAAAGAAGATACAGTGAATCCCCTGTATGCTATGATATGGACAGTATTCAGCATCAGCACTCACCGAGAGGCTTTGTCTTCTGTTCTACTTCCTTAAGGAGGGCAGATTCTGCCCAGCTCTGCTATCAGTGCTGTGAAGGAACCATACCAACATCTATCAGAGCAGCAGTTTCCCTAAGATCCTGTAACTTTATATAATTACCTTGTTTGTGACGTTCCTCTTTGAACATATAGATAAAGAATGTCACTAAGTATTGGAGAAAGATGTCTCCAGGGATAGTGTCCATGGTATTTGTTTAGACATGGGATTTTTTTTAAATTTTTTAAATTTAATTTTATTTATTTCTGTATGTGTATGAATGCACTGTCTGCATGCAGGTTTGTGCACCCGTGTCGTGCAATGCTGCGGAGGTCAGAAGAGGGTCTCGGATTCCCCTGGAACTGGAGTTCTCCTGGAATTGGAGTTTCAGATGGTCCTCGGCCACCATGTGGGTGCTGGGGATCGAACCCGGGTCCTCTGTAAGAGCGNCCACCACGCCCGGCTGAGAATGTTCTTATTAACATCCAGACCAAACTTTGTGGTTTAATTCAATGGAACAAGCAAACTTTAGGTTTATGAACATGCTCAATCTGTGTAGAGTGGAGAGGCTCCATTGTTCCCAACACATACAAGGACAGACTGCAGTAGCCACGTTGTGTGTGTTCATGTCTGCATGTAGATGTGTGTCTTGTTTACATGTGTGGATGCATGTGTGCTGACCAGAGTGCAATGTCTGCTGAGGTTTTCGACAATGATATCAGCATTTTCATTATAGGCCTGCAAAGGACAGAGAGGGCATCAAACCCCCAGAATTTGAGTTATGGAATTTTAGCCACCATCAGCATTCTGGGAACTAAACCTGAGTTCACGGCAAGACCAGCCAGTCCTCCAAACAGCTGAGCCATCTCTCCAGCCCCTTATTTGTGTCTTTCTTATAACTTACATGTGTAGAACAGTTTTTCCACATTTACACAGGGCCATCTGTTTCCCTGTCGTCATCTGTTCTCACGTTTACACCAGTTCTGTGTCATGGAGACGTGTTGACTTTTTCTCCATCCTGACAGTTACATTTTCTGCTGCTCTCAGCCCTGGTCATTTTTTAAAATTGTATTTATTTCTGTATGTGTATGAACGTACTGTCTGCATGCAGGTTTGTGCACCCGTGTCGTGCAATGCTGCGGAGGTCAGAAGAGGGTGTGGGGTTCCCCTGGAACTGGAGTTCTCCTGGAATTGGAGTTTCAGACTTTTTTTTCGGCCGCCATGTGGGTGCTGGGGATCGAACCCGGGTCCTCTGTAAGAGCGGTTGGCGCTCTTAACTGCTAGGCCATCTCTCCAGCCAAGCCCTGGTCATTTTTATTTAATGTCTGAAATTATGAATTTTATCTTGTTGAACTTTGTTCTGGGACAAAGGTAAGATCTTCGTAGCATTGCCTTTTGAGGCTTGTTAACAAGTGCTCATCAGGACTGGATAAGATTTGAGTCCAGGGTTCAATATCTGTGCTGTCAAGACAAGAGTCTTCTCAGAACTCAGAGCCGTGGCATCTGCGGTTGTGATGTCTAGTGAACAGGCACAGTTCTCTGGCTGTGCTCATGGGCAGTGTCTCACTTTAGCTCTGCACAGTTTTCATGTCAGAATAATGTACAGTGGTTACTGAAGGTGGAGGAGGATAGCATGCCTTCCTTCTCCTGGTGCCGTACCTAGAATACAAAGCAGTTATTCCTTTTATCTGAATCTGTGGTAATTAGTGTTCTAAATTATTATTGCATTTAAGGTGTAGCTAAGATTTTTATCAAGGTGGAGTTTGTTTCTATATCCATGATGTGGTTCTATTGTTGCAAATTTTGAAGATAAAAAAGTTTATTAAACTTGTTCTTTGACAGTTTCATATACGTTCCCATGCATTGTGGTTACTGTCACCCCTTACCCTCTCTGAGCACCCAATCCTGTTCACTACCTCCACAAATCTCTGTCCCCTGTTAATTTCTTTTTGCTTTGCGTTGTGACTCCCTGGGTTTAGCTGACACCGTCTGAGTGATGATGGGGTTGGAAGTGTGTATTGGAGCCCAGTGGGCTCATCAGAGGATGCGCAACTGAGGATTATGTCACTTCCACCCCAGGATTCCCTCAGTAGTCAATAATTCATCAGGGAGAAGCAGGGCCCTGTGAGCCCCTCCCCACTCCATGATGACTGTTGACAGGCCTGGTCTGGTGCGGCCCATCGCAGCAGGCACAGTTGCTGTCAGATCACGGTTGCCTTGGTTACTTCATGGCCAGAAGCATTTCATGACCCTTCTCCTTTCCTCTGGCTCTTACATTAATTCTGGCCTGTCTTCTGAGATGTTTCCTGACCTCTGGGTGGGGCAGTGTAGATGTCCTGTATTCCCACCACCTTGAGCAGTCTCTACCTTCTCCACATTCATTGCAGAGAGAAGCTTCTCTGATCAAGGCTGAGAGCAGCATTGTGTCTGGGCAGAAGCATGGATATTTAGAAGGCAGCTTGATGCCATGATAATTAAATAAAACAAGAGTAGTAAATTCACCCTGCAGGCACAAGACCTCCTCAGCCTTGAGTTTTTGGTGGGATTTCCCATGACCAGGCATGGATACTTTCCTGTGGACCAGGCCTCAAAGCCAATCAGAGAGCAGTTGGTCACCTCCATAACAGTCATGTCTCTATTGATCAGTGGGCACACCTTGCCTGGGAGGGTGGTGTTGTAGTTTGGAGGGGTCACAGATGGAGAAGACCATTGATGCTTTTTCTCTCTCAGGAGCCTGCTTAGTATCTTTCAACTTCAACAGTATGAAAGCTAGACAGCAGGAAGGAAAGAAGCAGAGATGTGGAAGGGTGATGGGAGAGCTGAAGAGGAGAGGAGGGCAAACCTAAATGAAACATGTAGGAGAAAAAGACACATTGAAACCTTCTGCATAGATAGATAGAAGATAGGCAGATAGATAGATAGGTAGGTAGATAGATAGATAGATAGACAGACAGATAGAGTTGTTCCTAGGAGTCACAGATTATAACACAAAGTCCCAGTGCCAGGCACGGGGTGCTCCCTGTGAGCTGTGGGTCAGGGCAGCCCCAGAGGCCGCCTAAACAACACAGGCCCCTGTCATTCCTCCTGGTTGTCCAACAGAAGGAGTTGAAGACACCACACACCTTGATTTGAAGCACGGAGAAATCAGGCTGGAACTGCACTGGAAGCTTCTTCTCTGCTGAAATATGTCAAGTTATCAAGTTCTAATCTGTGTCATTAACCTGAGCATGTGCACCTTAGGAGATAAGTTGTTCTGTTCCTCCCTATAATTTGTACCTGTGTAATCATTAAATAGGTATATCGTCTGTACCAAGTTGAAGTTCTTTTTCTAATCTTACTTTACTTTCAGTTTTGAGAATGTCAAGGCTCCAGGGGAGCTTCTCCCAGAGGTTTCTTGTGAGGGGCCTTCATGCTTCTAGATTTCTGAATTCTTTAAATGGCCCCTAAACCTTGTTCTGGGACTCTGAACTTTCTGAAGCGGCATGGAGGAAGGCTCACAGGACAGCTGACAAACAGGAGAGGAGCTGGGAAGCAGGGCAGCATCACTTGTTTGTCTCTGCTGAAGCAGTGAGCAGTTTTACCACCTTTATCATCTAAGAAGTTCACAACATGAACGTGAGTGCTGTGTGAGCCTCTCCAGGCGATGGGCAGGAGGGAGGGAGCCAGGAAGAAAAACAAGCATGGAAACCGGGGTGGAAGTCGGACAGGAAGAGTTATATCTGTTCCTTGATCATATAGGAAGGTGAGAGGAGACAATACAGGGATGCTGAGCCGTGTCTGAGATGCTGCCATCTCTCTCCTTGGCTGATTCTTTCCTCCCCTGCATCTCTGTTCATAGGATCTTTTCCTTCTTGGAAAGGAAACCATGGACAGACAATTAGCCTCAGAACATGGCTGTTCAGAAAAGGACTCCGACCCAAGAAAAGAGAAGCTAAGTGTCATTTTGTCAGGTACAAAAGTGTCCCAATGTTGCCTGGGGAAGTCACTGCAGGTGCCAGAGAGCTCCAGCAGACCATTTCTTTTTTTTTTTTTTTTTTATTTTTTATTTATTTCTGTATGTGTATGAATGTACCGTCTGCATGCAGGTCTGTGCACCCGTGTCGTGCAGTGCCGCGGAGGTCAGAAGAGAGCGTCGGATTCCCCTGGAACTGGAGCTCTCCTGGAATTGGAGTCCCGGACAGTTCTCGGCCACCATGTGGGTGCTGGGGACCGAAACCCGGTCCTCTGCAAGAGCGGTCGGCGCTCCCAACCGCCAGGCCATCTCTCCAGCCCCAGCAGAACATTTCTTAGAAGCCTGGTGAACCCTTCGCCACGAGTCTCTTACCTTGAGAATCTCCTTCTTGTGGTTTCCCAGCTGTCTTCAGGACCACCCTCTGGGAACTCTGCTCCCCACCTGGGGAAGATGCTGAGCTCCCTGCACTTCTCTCTGCCAGGCGGCCTCTTCCTGGTCCTGCTTTTGCAGGTGTCCCTGGGGGTCTCAGGTGAGAACTCGGCTTTCTCTAGACCTGGGTTCTCAGTTCTCTGAAATAAAGCATCAAATCACTCTAAAGTCCCTACATGCTAGGGTTAATTGTAAATCTTTCTTTGATAAAATGACTGATTTGACTCCCCATCAGGGTAAATAAATCTTCCCAAGGAATGCATTTTCATGACTTCCCAGCTCTCCCCCCCCCCCCAGTGCAGTACCATTGCCATCAGGAAGTCACTAGCTTTATGTGAGACGATCCCTTCTGATGTAGAAGGACACACCCTTGTTCACTAGCACTGACCTCACCCTGCATGTGTGCTGTAAATACCTGCTGGTGGGAGGCCTCAGGGACTCTGCTCTGGATGTGACAACGCCACCCTCTGTGTAGTCCAGGCACATCTTTCTGACATCCTTTCTACTTTTCCTTTTCCCACAGGTTCATTCCTAGTGGTTGGCCCCTCGGAGCCCGTTGTGGCCATGGTGGGTGCAGAGGCTGTGCTTCCCTGTTATGTCCACCCAGCCATGAGTGTGGAGGACATGGAACTGCGCTGGTACCGCTCCCAGTTATCGAAGCCTGTGTACGTGTATGAGGATGGGATGGAGCAGGTGAGAGAACAGCTGGAAGATTTCCATGGAAGAACAGAGCTGGTGAAGGACCGCATGTCTGAGGGGAGAGTAGCAGTGAGAATCTTCCATCTCCAGGTGTCAGACAATGGACTGTACAGGTGTTTTTTCAGAAAAGGCAGCAACTTCGAAGAAGCCATTTTGGAGCTCAGGGTGATAGGTGAGTAGCTATCTGAGAGTGAAGAACATTCTGGAGAAATGTAAGTGTACTGTGTTTGATTTGGGTGTGTGGGATGCTGGTTCACATCCTAGTGAGAAGGGACAGGTGTTCCAGAGGCTGGTCAATGTATTAGGGGGATTTGACTGCCAGTGGTCCTAATCCATTGGTACATTTATTGAGATTTACCTTAAAATTGAACCATTTCTTTAATATATTTTATTTAACATATTATTTATGTGTATGAATGTAGTGCCTGCATGTGTTTATGTAAATGCACCTGTGTCATGCAGTGCCCACAGTGGTCAGAAGAGGGTGCCAGATCCCCTGGAACTGGAGCAGATGGTTGTTAGCCTCCATGTGAGTGCTGGGAATCGAACCTGGTTCCTCTGCAAGAGCAGTCAGTGCTCATAATAGCTGAGCCATCTCTCCAGTCCTGATATTGAAACATTTTTAAAAAGTCATTTATAGAAATATGTACATTATTTCAGGTCACCCTCTCTCATGCATTTGAAGGAAAGTGTCTTGATTATACAAATTCACCATTGTTTCCAGAGACCAACATTGTGTCTGGGTTCTGTGATGAACAGAGTCTGGGCTGGTAGTGTTCATGGCCAAGTCTTGAGACAAGGGTTGGAGGAAATAACTATGAGCTTGGTGAACTGGTGAGTTAAGGCTGTGAAGAAGTAATCAGGAGACTGTTGAAGTTAGAAAATAATGAGCATTCTTGGTCACTCGATGGAGCAGAGTAGAGAAAACCATTTGTGGAGTGACTGTGGGGAATCAGAAGGCCTGAGGAGAGAGGTCAGTGTGAAAGTCAGGGACATGGGACACGCTGGGGGACATGGAACTGAGCACTGTCCCCTGTTCATACTTGATGTTGCTTCATTTACAATGACCACAAAAATTCAAGCTAACAGTCACAGGCTCAAACCTTTCACAAAGACATAAAATATAAAATTACAATCCTGAAATGTTCCATTTTCTCCTCTACTGCATTCTTTCCAACAGTTTTTTCCATACTCTTCTAGACCTCTTTGTACAACCCTGAATTTACAGACAAGATCTTAAACTCTGGCAAAATCTATGTTCATCTGTTCTAGTAAAACTAAATCTGAGTTTAATCCCTCAACCAACTAGTGGTGTGAGTTATACCTTAGCTACTTCTAGAACTTCCCTGTTTTCCTTGAGTCATTATTGTACAGAGATCACTTGTATGTGACACAGCCCACAGCATCCAGGACTCAGTACATGTCCTTGGGTCATGTCTGTCTCTGGTCAGTAGTAGGATTCTTCCAGCCAAGCCTGATCACACCATTCACTCCAGTGTTTCCTCTGTGAACGTTACCTCACAAAGTCATTAAAGAGTTGTACAGCTCCTCTGAAGCAACCTAGATGTCTGTGTGCCTTTGTAAAGTTTCAGGAACTTCTCCATGACAACTTCTTTCTCTTCACCTTAAAGATACTATTTCTATTTATTTATTTATTTATTTATTTATTTATTTATTTATTTATTTTTATTGATGTTTTGTGTATTTCATACATCATTTAACTGCTGAACCAGCTCTCCAGCTCCAGAAATTCTGTTTTAAACAGGAAAAGACAATCGTTTGGGACATCAATACATGAAATAAATAGATATAGATGTATCAAGTATCTTTTGAAATATTTCAACACTGGTAAAGCTTATTCTCCCCATTTGTATTATCCCTCCATGACCCAGCTTGGATAGAGAACACGTGGAAGGCTTTGTTCCAGTTCTTAATATTAAGTTTCAGTTCCTCTGTGATTGTGAACTGTGATTGTCATCTTATGGAAAAAGAATTCAAACCCTCTCCTCTCACCTGGCACCAGGGTGTTTTTTGCATATTTCCGGTATTGGTGCTAATATAACGTCAGAGATTTCTGGAAACAAAAAAAACCTCCCTGGGTTCAGATGTGTGACATTCCTCTCCAGGTCTGGGTTCTCGTCCTCACATCCACATGGTGGGCCCAGAAGACACCGGAATAAAGCTGCTGTGCACAGGAAAGGGCTGGTTCCCCCGCCCTGAAATACAGTGGAAAGATACAAAAGGAGAGAAGATGCTTTCTTTGTCTGAGGATGAGACACAAAGTGACGATGGGTTGTTTCAAGTGGAGGTGTCCCTCATTGTGAGAGACAGCTCCAATAATAAAGTGTCCTGCTCCATGAAGAACCCCTTCTTTGGAGAAGAGCAGGTGGAAACTATTCCTATCCCAGGTCAGTGTTGCAAATTCGAGGGGAAGATGAGAGGGACAGGGTGGTATTCAGGATGTGGGGTGGACTAGGTCTGCTTGGTGCTTATATTTTAATAGATCTTGGGGCTCTGTGCCAGAGCCCTTCTTCCCTAGGGCCTCGTATTGGAAGGAAGCATTTGCTGTGACTTTCTTTGTGCTTATGACTGTCCTGGGTGCTTTTATGCTTTTTGCCTGGAAGAAAAAACAGAAAAAGAAGAGATTACAGGAAGCCAAGGAAAAAAGAGAAGTGAAAGAAAGGAAAATCAAAGGTAAAGTTGTGAGCCATAGAAGGTGGTGTTCATGAGTATATGGTTGTATACAGGACTGAGATGAAACTCAGGATTTCCAAGAAGTCATGGAACCCAGGATGTCTGCAGAAAAAAAATATATGATAGAATCTGTTAGAGAGAGAAATCGCTGGGATAAACATGAAGTTTGGAAAAAAATTCATGTTATGCATACGATTTTCAACTAAGATAAACTTGTTGATGTAAGTGGTGAAAGAAGTCACATCTGGATGTTGTATATAAATTAGATATGACTCTTGGACTCTTCCCTGTAAAAGTGTTTTAAAATTTGTCATTTATTTTTCAGAACCACTGCTGAAAGAGCTTGGTGAGTTGTGAAATCTCTCTGCCCTTATGGAGGAAGGGAGTCCCTCTGCCATGCTGGGCACTTGGTTCTCACAGCTGGTTATTTTCTTTCAGGGCAAAGAAAGACCTTATATCAGCAAGGTGAGTTCTCCTGACGCTGCGGGTGGTCCTGCTGTCTCACCATCCTCTGCTCTGGTCACCTCCTCTTCTCCTTGTTGGTGAAGGATCCTCCGTCCTAAGCAGCACAGGACAGCCAGGTCCAGATGAGATGGTTAGACTGTTTTTTGGTCTTTTTCGAGACAGCTTCTCCCTGTAGCCCCAGCTGTCCTGGAACTCATTCTGTAGACCAGGCTGGCCTGGAACTCACAGAGATCCACCTGCCTCTGCCTCCCAAGTGCTAGGATTAAAGGCATGCACCACTACACTGGACAAGATTGTTAGACTTTTTAGTTCCATGCAATCATGGCCTGCAGTTAGAGAGCAGATCATAGAGCCTGGGCCAGAAAGGAACACAGACGGAGGTACCAGGAGCTGAGGGACCACAAGAACTTCAGGAGCCAATTTGTGGGGACTTAAAAAGAAGCAGAAGTAGCCCCTAGTTTCCAAAGAAGCGTGACTGGCTTGCTGGAGTAATTTTCCAACTAAGGAAAGTGAGATTCCTTGAGACTGGGAGGGAGCTAGGGTTTACTTAATTTGACTGATGGGGTGATTAGCAGGTGGACGCTTTCCTGCTTCGCAGTGACGGGATTTCTGCTGAGAGCAAGGGAATCATGGTTAGGAATTGACAAGGAGGCCATGAAAGTTCAGGCTGCACAATCTCTCCTCTCTCCCAAAGTTAAACTTACTCTGTCCTTGGGAAAGGACTGGATTCTCAGCTTGGTGGAATGAGGAAATGTAAGCAGTGAATGAATCAAAGTGGTAAAGAGACGATTTCCATAGCAATACACACCATCATAAACCTTCAGAATTCACATCACCACAATGGGGTCTACTGTGAAATGCAGGTCCTGTTTACAGGAGAATCTATTTATAAATCTGTTAGCATACAAAACAATGGGTTTCATCATGGCATTTTGACACACTCCTGTCGCTATCCTCATTGTTATTCCTCCCGCTGCTCTTCCTCATTCCCTCTTTCTATCTATTGCTGGTCCTTTCCTTCCCATCACATAGTCTATCCTGTGTGAAGGTCCCATCACAGTGTACATCATCATGAAGGTCAGATGAGGCTGAGAGAAACTAAGCAACTTCAACAAAATCCTCCTGATTGGTTATACAATTTCAAATCTAACTATGAAGCCTTGTATTTCTAAAATTCTAAGTATAGGGTAGATGATAATTAGGGGCTTTATATCATAATTCCACAGAAAAAATGATTTTGAAGAAGTTTATATCAAAGTAGGCACAGCCAACAGGAAATGTGGCAAAAATCAATTGTAAGAGCAAACCCCAATCAATAGACATTTCAAGAAGATGGAGATTCCCTGTCCTGGACTGCAGAATGCAGGGCTTTCATAAACAGCGGCCTCTTGTCTGTGCAATTTCACAGTATCTGGAACAGATGGATTCCTGAGATCTTGTCTGGCTCACGCCATCTCTGATTTATCTATTGTGTCTCCTAGGATGGAGCACACATTGCTTCATCTACTCTTCAATTTTCCTTGTTATTTTCCTCCATTATTCTCATCCAGCATTTGCATTTTATTGAAGCCAACCTATCTTTATAAGGGACTGACTTTTTTTGTTTTGTTTTGTTTTTTGGTCTTTTTGAGACAGGGTCTCCCTTAGCCTCAGCTGTCCTGGAACTCACTCTGTAGACCAGGCTGGCCTTGAACTCACAAAGATCCACCTGCCTCTGCCTCCTAAGTGCTAGGATTAAAGGCGTGTGTCCCCATGCCCGGCCCAAGGGACTGACATTTTTTTCCCACACTTGTAGCTAATGTGTCTCTGGATCCAATGACAGCCCACCAGAACCTCATCCTGTCTAAGAACAGAAGGTATGTTTCTCTAGTAGAGAGAGGTGATGCAGACTCTGATGATGTGTTCTACCATATGCAAGAGGAAGTTAAAGCAATTCACTGTGTGCTAGGTCGGATTTGCTTTACCACCGGGAAACATTATTGGGAGGTAAAAGTGACTGTAGGCAGAGAAGATGGAACTGAAGGTAAATGTAGTCTTGGTGTTTGTTCAATGAGAAGAACACAGAAAATGTCACAAACTCCACAGGGTCAGTGGCTGCTGGTAATGAGGAAAGGTACAGTTTCAGTATATGACTGGACCTTAAAGTTTCTACTGCTGAGGTGGTATCCACACAGAATTGGCGTTTTCCTGGACTGTGAAGCTGGGGACGTGTCCTTTTATAACATGGAGAATAGTTCTCATATCTATTCTTTCACTAGAATCACCTTCCATGGGGCCATCTGCCCGTATTTTAGCCTTCAGGGTCCTGGCACATCCATAAGAATCTGCTTACCTTCAGATAACATCATAAACTACTCTGAATCTTCTCTAGAGAAATCCATGACTCATTTAAGGGGCTTTGATACAGATGAGCCCCAAGAAGCACATCTTATCCCTTAACAAGTAAACAGTTGTCCCTGCCAATGCCTCCACTGCCGCCACTCACGCTCTTTCTGAGGTTCAGAAATTTGCCCTTTCGTCCAACCACTATGGAAAGCTCCCCAGTGGGAGCAGATCCAGAACTGGACACTGAGAGCACAGTTCAAGCTTTCGGGGAAAATGATGTGGGAAAGACGAAGCCTCTGTGATCTTCCTGGAGAAGCAGCCTTTGATCACACTAGTGTTTCTTTCTGGCCATGATTTTCCCACAGGTGAGTGTTTCCCTCACCTCTGCTGCACCTGAGCATCACTATCTGCTTCTCACCAAGTTTGTGTCTTAGAGATATAAAATGTGAGCTTCTCCTTCTTCACTGTTCCCAAGGATGGAAGAGATCAATTTAGTTTCCTATATGACTGGCAGATATTTAAGCCACAAATCTCCCTCACAGCCTCCCTTGAAAGCTGTCTCTCTTCTCTGGCACACAAGCAAAGTGACCAGAACTTGAACTCAGAAGAAAAACTTGTGACCCCATACTTTTAACATCGCTGAGTGTAAAATGAGAGCCTGTTCCCCCCCCCCCCCAAAAAAAAACCTCTGAGAGACGCCTGAGGACCAGAACCACAACTGACCTTGAGAAAACAAAAACTTTGGTTAATCTGGGTTAACTGTGTGGCCTTAAGCATCCAAAAGGAAAGTACAACCAGATATAAATAATCACTAAGAGTAGAGAAACTGTACTGCAGACAAACAACTTAAGATCTTAGTAAAAAGACAGAAAGAAAAAAGAGAGAGTACTATTATTTGGCTGGTCTTCAATTCTTACTGGCAAGTGCATCTATTCTGGCTGCCACTGCTTTTGGCACTCCTCAAAGACATGAGACACAGCTTTTTAACCTCCCAATATGGACTGAGGACTCATGTCTCTCCAAGAATCCTCCAAACCTTCAATGCCAGATGGGGACTACTGAGATACCCAGCTTGTGGACTAAACAGCTAAGGGGATGTCAGCCTCGTCAGAATATAGACTGCCATTGTTGGACTACCTGGGCTGTATCATGGAGGCCAGTACAGGGGAATCAAGACAGGACACGTGCTTACTGGACTTCATTTGGGGGACCATGGGAGGGAAAGACCCCAATGTGGAGCAAAAGTGCAGGATTGATGGTTGTTTGGGATTGCCAAGGAGGAACCTTCAAGCACTTCCTTAAGGAAAACATGACATCTTTTAGGAAAAAAATCCTCCAATTCAAGTGATATATGTATATATATATATATATATATGTATATAGAACTATGTATATATATATGTATATATACTGTAGTAATACAAGTTGGAGAGAAGAACAACAAAACAACTGAAAAAAAAAAGACTGAGAGAAAGATGGAGGACAGTTATGGCAGAATGCACAATCAGAGACTGCCCCCAGGGATTGGGGTGGGGGCAGGGAATATGCCTAAACTGAATTGAAAAATGATGTCTGAAATATACAAATCATCAATTAGAAATGAGAGCCTGCATATTTAAAGTAAAGAATAATAAAAGTGAAAGAAATGTAAATGCATGTTGGAAAGCATTGATCACTCTAATTGAGTAGATAATTTAAACTCTCCTTTGAATGGGCATTTCATGCTGGCACCATGTTGTGTGGAGCATCCCCGATGGAACTGACACTGGATGTATGTAATAGGAGCGCCTAAGGGGTCTTGTAAGTGAGGAACAACCCATTAAATTCGCTAACAAACCCCTGATTTGATTCTGTCCTCAGACCATATCTCAGGGCTTGAAGTGGGGTGGGAGAGGAGGGGGAGCAGGCTGCTCTCCTGGAGGGAAAGGTTTATGATAGATACCAGTCCACACCCTGAAACTGAGGTCCACTCAGCTTGTACATCCATTCTGAGAATTGTCTGCATCATGTGATTAATCCAACCCTGTGTAGGTCAGGAGTGAGAGGGAGCCAGGTCATTGATTAGCCAGTTCAATCACTCATTCATTAGCTGCTGATTGGGGGAGTCCTGCTCAAGCCACCAGCCCTTCTCCTTCCCTGTAGTTTTCTAACTGGATCAGATGAGAAAGTAAGTTAATGTCAATTTAGGAATTGAAAGGTAATTATGCTCTTAATACATAATGAGAGCATCTGCCCCATAAAATACAACCCACAGTGTCTATGACAGCATGGACAAGACCTGTGCAAACCCATGCCAGACAGAATTCCAGCATGAATGGGGAGGTGGGTGAGAAGCCCCAGCCCTAACTGAGGATTTACTGGCAATCGATACATACTGAGAGAAGGAGAATCAGTTTTCTGTACTGGTGTGCACCTGGTAGATTTACCAGGTTCCAAGGGAGGAGACCCTCACCCAGGAGCACTTGGGAAATAGAGAGTAGACTTGATAAGCCATTTATTTATTTATTTATTTATTTATTTATTTATTTATTTATTTATTTAGTTTTTGAGACAGGGTCTCCCTGTAGGCCCAGGTGGCCTGGTACTGGCTATGCAGACCAGGCTGTTCCCATTCTCACAGTGATACATCTGCTCCTGTCTGTAGTGTGCTGGTATTAGAGGCGTGTACCACCACACCTGACTCCTCAATAGTCCTTTACATTGTTTTTAAGGAAAAATAATAGTAAAGGACATGAAGTGAAGGGGTCATAGTAAGTTGAGGTGAGGTGGGGGTAGGAGATCTGAATGAAATCAAAATGCATTGTGTGAAATTCTAGAATCAATAAAAATCTTTATAAGACATCCACATACACATGCACACACTGTGTACACTCACCATGCAAATACACACACACACACACACACACTCTGTGCATGCACACATACTATGCATGTATACCATGCACACATTTTGCTGTAACTTTCCCTTAGGAAATCCTATGCACTTACAGTAGTGTCCGCACTAACAGACTAACAAATGGAAGCTGGTTGATCAAGATAGAAGATCTCCTCCCCAAGATAGCAGTAACTTTCAGGGTTTATTACCAATGCACTTAAATTATGTAAATCAAAATAGAGTAACAAGTGAAAATAAGTTTAGAGAAAGCTAGTACATTTGCTAATACAAGTCTTCAAACATGCAAAGAATACATCAAAGTATCAAAGGTCCAGAAAATATGTAAATAATTGTCAACTTTTATACCCAGGTGGCTCCCAGGGTGGCAGGCACAGCCTGGGCAGCAGGGGTGGAGTGGGAGGGGGATGTTGGGGCTCTGGAAGGGGTTGGGAGGCAGCAGAAATAGCCTGCTGGAGTCGGGGGCTGGCATGGGTGGCTAGTAGGCATCAGGAGGCAACAGAGACTGCCCCCAGGGATTGGGGTGGTGGAGACTGCCCGTGGGTATTGGGATGCTGTGGAAGTGTCCAGCAGAAGTCAGGAGAAGGTAGAGGTGACCTGTGGGAGTCAGAATGTAGTGATGTGGCTTATGGGCAATCAGGGGTGGCAGTGGTGGCTCACTACACAGGAAACACTTGGAACTCTTCCTTCAGTTACAGGCTGGGCTTCTCTGATCCTGGCCCCATATACACACATTGACAGCCAGCCCTAGAGAGCCCACATGGCAGGGGTTCTGTGAGAACATCTTTCCCAGTGAGTGAATGAAGTGGGCCTCTGCTGTGTGGTGAGAGTCTCCAGCTGTGCAGCAGTGGTGGTATTACAGACTCCCTACCCACCATCTGGAGAGCACCTGGGGCCTCTCTCTCAGATGCAGGCTAAACTTCCCTGCCCCTGGACCCAGATCCAGATATTAACAGCCAGCCCCAGGGAACTGGAGGGTGGACCCCACATGGTGTAGGGTTTAAGCCTGCCTGATTGTTGCCTGTCTTAGTCCTGGAGGAGCTCCTGACTGCCTGGGTGAGGGGTGGCTGGTCTCTCCTAGAAATGACTAAGAATTTCAGTAAAGTGGAAGATTAAAAAATTAACCTCCAGTGGGCTGGAGAGATGGCCTAGTGTTTAGGAGTGCTGACCACTCTTGCAGAGGACCCAGGTTTGATCCCCAGCACCCACGTGGAGGCTGAGAACCGTCTGAAACTCCAGTTCCAGGAGAACTCCAGTTCCAGGGGAATCTGACACCCTCTTCTGATCTCCGCGGCATTGCACGACATGGGTACGCAAACCTGCATGCAGACAGTACATTCGTACACACACAGAAATAAATAAAAAAAAAATTAACCTACAAAATGTATGTAACAGACATCTACCGAATATTCCACCCAAACAGCAAAGAATATAATTTCTATTCAGCACCCCATGGAATCTTCTTCAAAATCGACCAGATACTTGGCCACAGAACAAATCTTAACACATACAAAAAAGATGAAATAATTCCATGCATTCTATCAGATCACAATGCAACAAAGCTTATTATCAATACCAGAAGAAAGCCCTAGTAACTACAGGAACTCATGGAGATTAAGCAACACACTTGGTAGAATATAGGTTCTTGTAATATTCCCATATGATTTTCTGGATCTTTTCCTTGTCTGTTGTGATATTTCCCTTTTCATCATGGATTGTATTGATTTGCAGTTGTTCCTTCTTTCTTTTGGTTAACTGGGCTAGAGGTCTGTCTATCTTGTTTATTCTTTTAAAGAACCAACTTTTGGCTTCATTGATTTTTTGTATTGTTTTCTTTGTTTCTATTTCATTGATTTCTGCTCTGATTTTTATTTCTTCCTGTATGTGCTCAGGTTTGGATCTTCGGTTTTGTTCCTTGGTCAACAGGTCTGTTTTTGTGCCAGTACCAGGCTGTTTTATGACTATAGCCTTGTAGTGTAGTTTGAAGTCTGGTACAGAGATCCGCCCTGTGTAGCTCTTTTCACTCAGGGTTGTTTTGGCTATTCAGGGTCTTTTGTTTTTCCAATTTCTTTCTTTAAAGTTTAAAATTTTTGTTGTAGAGATTTTTGGTGTCTTTGGTTAGTTTTGTTCCTAGGTATTTTATTGTTTTTGAGGCTATTGTGAGTGGGAAGGTCTCTTTGAATTCTTTCTCCAGTTTCTTGTTCTTGGTGTAAAGAAAGGCCATTGATTTTTTTTTTTAGGTTGATTTTGTACCCTGCCACTTTGCTGAAGCTGTTAATCATTTCTAGGAATTTTCTGGTGGAGTTTTTAGCATCCCTTAAGTAAACAATCATATCATCAGCAAATAGGGATAGTTTGACTTCCTCTTTTCCGATTAGTACTCCTTTAATTTCCTTTTCTTGCCTTATTGCTCTAGCAAGTGTTTCAAGCACTATATTGAAGAGGAATGGTGACAGAGGGAAGCCTTGCCGAGTTCCTACCTTTAAAGGGAATGTTTCTGTCATTTCCCCATTTAGGATGATATTGGCTGTGGGTTTCCTGTATATGGCTTTGATTACATTGAGGAATGATCCCTCCAATCCAATTCCTTCTAGGACTTTAAGCATGAAGGGATGCTAGATTTTGTCAAAGGCTTTTTCAGCATCAATTGAAGAACTGAACCTTTTCTTTATTCACTTGTGATTTTATGGACACTGGTTGATTCTGTGCTTTAGCTATTCTGAATAGAGCTGCAATAAACTCCGTAGTGTAGAGGCCTCTTTAAGATGTCAATTTCTTATAAAATAAAAAATAGAGCCCACCCAAATTGTACAATTGTTAAATAAATACTTCAGTACCAGGGGTGGGTTGCCCCCAATGAGCCAGGAAGTCTCTAGATCCCCCCCCCAAACAAAGGCTATTGCCTCTAATGTTGGTTGCACAAAGGAAGCAGATGGTAAGAACCTAGTGCTGACGACATGGCATGATGTGAGCATGTGAGAGAGATCTTGCTGGACCCAGCTAAGAACTCCCTGCTACTGGACAGCTGGACTTCTTAGTGCTGGAGAGCTGCTGATCACTAGGAAGAAATGGTCCCCAAAGTTCTACTACAGACCCTGCATGCTGCACTATCACATGCCAAGCAAGGTGTTCCTACTGGTGCAATAGTGATTCATGTAGTATATGTACAACCAGCAAAATTCCAGTTAGATTTAAGGTCCACTCCCTGGGTAGGAACACACATCTAATATTGTAAAGCAGGTTGACCTCTAGTGACAGGGGACATTATAGGCCCCAATGAGGAGGCCATTGCATTGTTTTATTAGAGGGGTGTGATGCCACTACCAAGATACCATCCAAGTATTTGTGGTTTGCCCATGTCACAGCTTATTATAGTAAGCATTTGTTTAGATGCTCATGCATCTTTCTATCTGTGTTTTATTAGTAGGAAAAATACCCCTGAAATGAGCAAACAGTCCATTGGAAACAGATGATAAAAAGACTCAAGAGCCCAATGTTTCACCACAATGGAAAACAGATCATCCTACCTCTCACCCCTCCAAGGCCCAGAGACTCTTGAAAAAGAGGCAGATGGACAGATTACAAGGGCTGGAAGAAAGGAGGTGAGGTGTGGCATAGATGGACTTTCTTCCAAATGGACTGGCCCTGGCCATCCAACATCAGATGCCTCCCAGAGATGGCTCTTCTGAAGGAGAGGTGGAGCCAAGGATCCAGTGACCCCTCCCAACCAGCCAGCTCACTTAGGGAGAGGGGCTAAGGGCTTATAATCTGAGAGTGCTAATGGGTGAGTCAGTCAGTCTATCTATCTATCTATCTATCTATCTATCTATCTATCTATCAATCATCTATCTATCATCTATCTATCTATCTCTCTATTTCTCCTATTGGCACCATGTGGTGCAGATCTAGGGGTTGCGTCCTATGACAAACACGAGGAGAGTGCCAATAAAATCCTGTAAGCAAGCCAGAGTAAACTCACTAGTCTCCAATAAACTACTGGAGAGTCTATTCCACGATTTTCCTTAGTGACCATGGGCAGGAATCTCTGTGAAAATTCCCAACACATATAAGAACAGACTGCAGTAACCACTTTGTTTGTGTACATATGTTGGTATGTACATGTTTGTCTTGTTCATGTGTAAGTATGCATGTGTGGTGGCTGGAGGGCAATGTCTGCTGAGGTTTTCAGATAATGATTATGACCGTTTTTGAGTGTATACTCCTGTGAGGCCAGGACATAGGTATCTCATGGCTGGATCACAAACTACTTTCATGTTGGGCCTTATGGGCTCTCCAAAATCGTGACCTGTTGGAAATCTCTAAGCCTGGCTCGAGTTTGGTGACCTGTTTTTTTGCCAGTCACTTCCACGTGAGAGTGATGCAGCAAGATTTACTTGAAAATGCCCCTGCCCAGACAGCACTTACATGGATATATTTCATTGGCCCAAAGCCATCACCCCACTCTATACATCACTGCCCCCACCCCTATGTCCAGTGAATGTATATAAGGCTCCACCCTGCTACAATAAAGTGAGATCTTGCTTGACTTGACTCCCTGCTGCGTCTGATTGTCTCCGGGAACTGGGAGGCTGGGAACAGGCGATAGATAGATAGGTAGGTAGGTAGATAGATAGATAGATAGATAAATAGATGTCACATGCACTTTACATAAGCTGTTACTGCTAACAAGTTTTCTGAGTAAAAACAAACAGCTGTATTTAAAAGTGGGCTAACAACTTGAGTGGACACTTTTCCAAAGAAAACATAAACATTGTCAGAATGTGTGTTAAAGAACCATGTGCCATTGCTAAAAGCCAGGAAATTACAAATCAATATCATATTGAGTTTGCGTAGATTGAGACTGAGATGGAAGAGGGTTCTTCACACCTGTTGGGATCATTATTATAAGCACAAATTGTTGGTGGGGAGGTGGAGGTGGAGAAAACTCATATGGAACAGTGCCCGGACTTAAGAGGAGCTTCCGCAATTCACCAAAGGATTGGTTTGTCTTGAGGAAGTTGTACTGAGTGAAACAAGTCAGACCTGATTCCATTTGCATAGGGAATATAAAGTGGTCAAGCTCGGGGTCTAGAAGGAAGGGCAATGACAAGTTGTGAATCAACAGGTAGTTGTGTAATGAACTTCAGTAAGAGATTGAATGCTTCAGAGACTTCTCATATGAACTTGTGTTTATAGATTATGGCCAAATGACTCTGATTGCACCTAAAGTCCCTGATGTCAAAACTAAGCAAGGCTGGGCATGGTTAGTCCTTGGTAGGGATAATTGTGTTTATAATCAGCCAAAAATATTATGCATACCTTAACTTTGTTCAGGTAACTTCCTTTTTAGCTATTTCTTGCTAAAATAATGCTTTTATAGGATATACTTGTACTTAAAATTTGTTTCTGATAGAGGGAGACAACACACTTATAGAATTTCAATTCTTTGTTTTATAATTACTGTAATTATTAATTAGAGATTCTTCTATCTCTTATTTGTTTTCATTCATAGCCTGGAAGAAGAAGAACTGTGCAAGCAGGGCAGGCGCTGCTCACCTGCCATCCCAGCACTGGGGAGGCTGAGGTGACAGTGGGTTCAAGGATAGCGTGGGCCACATACTGGTTCCCTGCCTTAAAACAAAACCTGTAAACTTGGCCAAATGACCATTCAGTTTTCAAAACATAAAAGAATAATTTGCTCACAGTTTCACAATGTACCTTTTCAGACTTATTAGGAATAAGAAGCAAAGTCTATAGTGGAACTCTGATCCACTCCTAAAAATGCAGTTCGTGTTTGGGAAAATGTTTTCATGATGAAATTAAGAGCCTCTTAGAATTCCACAGCAGTGTGTTCTTTAAGATCCTTCATACTAATTATTATACAAGTGTTCATTGGGCATGAAAATGAATTTTATTTATTTATTTATTTATTTATTTATTTATTTATTTATTTATTTATTGTCTTGAGACAGGGTCTCTCTGTAGCCACAGCTGACCTGGAACTCATTATGTAGACCAGGATAGCATTCATTCATAGAGATTCACTAGCCCCTGTCTCCTCAGTATTTGGATTAAATGTGTGTACCACCATGCCTGGCTTATATTTCCATTTAAAAATTATGTTATTGAGAAACCATTAAGGGGCTTTTCGAAGAGGGTGGCTCCTGAGGCAGCAGGTGCATTCTGAGCAGCTAAGGGCAAAGTTGGGGAGGGGAACTTAGGGGCCCCCAAGAGCATTGAGAAGCATAGGAGTTGGTCCTAGGGCATTTGGATCCTTACTGACTACAATTCAGGGCTATAGACATCGCCCGAGGGTGTCAGGAGACAACAGGGAAAGTCCCTGTGTCAGCTGAGCCTTTCTCCTACTGAACCTAGGTACAGACCTTGGGATCTGGCCCTGGGGGATCTTCTGGTAGATTAAGGGTGGTGTACAGTGGTTCCATGAGTACATCTCACCAGGTGGGTGATTGGGTCTCACCCCACTTGGATGTGGGGGACTCTGCCTGCATTGCAGCAGAAGCATTGTGATCTTCCAGCCCACAGGACTGGGACTGCCTGGGGCCCTTGAGGTGCCAGTTTTGCAGGCCTGGGGGTTTGGGCAGGCTTGGATGTTTCCTGGTTTAGTCCATTGTGCGAACTGTTTGCTGGTTGGGTGAGGGGTATTGGTCTTGACTTGAGATTTTGGAGCCTAAAGTATCCACACCTGTACATCAATTAAGAAATCAACAAACACCTGAAGACTATAACTAACATTGGTGTCTGCTCAATAAACACCTAAGCTTCACATTAGAACCACTCCCAACAGAAGCTCCCCAAATCCCTAAACTCAGGTGGATCTCCACCAAACACTAATCTATTCAAGTATCCTTTAGTGAAGACCCCTTGGATATAACTTAGGATACAGATCTCAAAAGAACAATTATGAATATGATCAGAGAAATTAAGGAGTTGAGGGAATATAAGGAGCTTATAAACAAGAAGTCCAGGATCTAAAAGAAGATAGAGATAAATTGAAAGAGGACAACGATAAATTGCAGAATGAAATCATAAAAGACATAGAAACGTTGAAGAAAATTCAAGTTGAAATGAAAAAAGAAATGCAACATTCCACAAACTTGGAAAGGATGGGAGAGACTCTTAATAATAGAATGGATGAAGTAGAAAATAGACTATCACTATTGGAAGACAGTATGGAAGAATTGGGTAAATGAAGTAAAGATTATGAAAAAAATTTAAAAAAGAACAAGAATGGAATAACCAGGAACTGTGGGATACTATGAAAAGACCAAACCTATGATGTATAGGGATAGAAGAGGAAGAAAATTCACAGGATAACGACATGGCCCAGTTCTTCCAACAAAATTTTGGAGGAAAATTTTCCCAAATTATAGCAAGAGATACTATACAAGTGTTAGAAGCATATAGAACTCCAAGCAGACAGAACCAGAAAAGAAATTCTCCACACCATATTATAGTACAAACACTAGATGTTCAAAGCAAATAAAGGATACTGAGGGTTGCAAAAGAAAAACAACAAGTTACTTACAAAGGAGCACCTATCAAAATTATAGCTGATTTCTCAATGCAGATGATGAAAGCCAGAAGAGCCTGGTCTAAAATATTCCTGTTTCTAAAAGACTATAGATGCCAACCCAGAGCACTTTATCCAGGAAAAATGTGTATTATAATTGAAGGAGAAAGGAAAATGTTCCATGATATAAATAAGTTGAAAGAATTCCTCTCCAATAAGCCATGCCTGCAGAGAATACTTCAAACAATACAAAGAGCAGAGGGCAAGGGTGACGATAACCAATCAATACCAGAAAACAAATGATATTGCCACTATGGAAATAAAAACCTAGGGTAAGAATGTACTAGAATTCAAATTAGTTGGAAGCAATTCAATTCTCTCAACAGTTTTAAATATCAATGGAATGAATTCTCCAATTAAGAGAAAGAGACTAGTAGAATGGATTAAGAATCTTTTTTTTTTCTTGTCTCCAAGAAACTTACCTCATCTTTAAAGCTAGATATTATTCCAAGGTGAAAGGAGGGTAAAAAATAATACAAGTAAATGGCACCAAGAAAGAAGGAGGAATTGCTATGCTAATACTAGATAAAGTAGAATTCAAGGCCTTTCGTTGTGTTTTGTGTGGGGGATATTTGATCACTAGGTGGAACATCTTTGGGGTGGATAAACAGGTTTTTGCCAGGCCTATGTGTGCATTTTTGAGTATCTGGGAAGATTTGGTAGGCCAGAGCCTGCCCCGGGACTTGTAGAGTCACTTTAAGGTTTTTATTTTGTGATGATGTGTTTGGGTGAACTGGCCCATTCAGCTGGATGGGCATAAATGTTGCAAAGTTTAATGGAAAATAAGATACTTGTACTGGATTGACATGGTTAAATATTTCTAGAGTGGAATGGTATAAACATTAAAGCCAATTTACTAATGGTCTAAATGGGATTATGATCACACAGGGCTGTGGTTGGTTTTTGGTCCATTCATGGCTTGTATTGGACTTCCAGTTGTAGATTTGGATTAAAGGGGCATAGACAAGTAATGGGTTACCTTTGATTACTGAAAGATATTTTTTGGTCTCTGTCTATTATGCAAGTGTTACTTTTGATATCTTTTCTGCCCACTCCAAGATAACTTGACTCAAGAAAAGCTAGGTTGGGGCTGGAGAGATGGCCTAGCGGTTAAGAGCACTGACCGCTCTTGCAGAGGACCTGGGTTCGATCCCCAGCACCCACATGGCAGCTAAGAACCATCTGAAACTCCAATTCCAGGAGAACTCCAGTTCCGGGGTAATCTGACACCCTCTTCTGACCGCAGCATTGCACGTCACAGGTGCACAAACTTGCATGCAGACAATACATTCATACACATATGGAAATAAATAAAAAATAAATTAAAAAAAAAGAAAAGCTAGGTTTACTTCTCTGAAGTAGTGGCATGCACCCCAGAAGGAGACATGATGGACTTGGTAAATTTTTTCAGCTTAATTCTGGTCAACAGGTATGTTCCCTGTTATTGGAAAACTACAAACCAGGATATAGGGTTTGGGAAAGTAGAGACTAATGTTTTATCATTTATCATTTATATTTAAGATATGTCTAAAATTGTTTAAATTTCTCTTATTGTCTTCGCCTGCTTATCCTATGGTGTTACGTTTCTTCCAGTCAATGTTGATGCAAGGCTTCTTAGGCTTTGGTTCCAGCTTTATATAAATATGATACAGTAATCAAAAATACCAGATTGGTGTAACTTAACTTTTTTGGATGCTTAATGCCCATACCTAAGGCCCATACCAATTTGGCCAAGGGATTTAAGGGACAATTTTGTTCCTTGCCCTCTTGAGGTCATTGGTCCCAGGGGATTTTGTATGGGAGCATCTCTTAAAATGTTCTGTAATTGTGAGTGACATGGCTTCCTGTGCAGGGAGGTCTTGGAGATGCACCAACAGAACCCCAGCCAGTGTCCAGTCTATAAAGAGAAAGCTCAATATAGAGGAATGTCACCTTGTGCCCCAAAGAGAAGCCCAGTCTAGGAAGACTGGACCTTATCCTTGATAGATGGAACTGGTTAAGAATTGCCAAAGGAGCCAGGTGTTTCCCCCTAAAAAAGCCCCAAGTGCCCCCTGAAGACCAGAACCTCAAATGACCTTGAGAAAATAAAGTTTGGTTAATCTGAGCTAATCGTGTAGCTTTAAGCACCCAAAAAGGAAGTATAACCAAAAGATAAATAGTGAATATATTTCTTTTTTTTTAAATTTATTTATTTCTGTATGTGTATGAATGTACTGTCTGCATGCAGGTTTGTGCACCCATGTCGTGCAATGCCACGGAGGTCAGAAGAGGGTCTCTGATTCCCCTGGAGCTGGAGTTCTCCTGGAATTGGAGTTTCAGACGGTTCTTGGCCGCCATATGGGTGCTGGGGATCGAACCCGGGTCCTCTGTAAGAGCGGTTGGCACTCTTAACCGCTAGGCCATCTCTCCAGCCCATGAATATATTTCTTTTAAAGCTTGAAAAATTGCGTCTCCATGTATTGGGCACAAAGTTATATGAAATGATGTTAAACAGGCATAAAAAATTTAGATTGTGGCCTTAATTAACAGAGTAGGGTCACCACAGCCAAAGGACAAGTCCTCTACTGTTCTAAATTAATGCTCAATAATAAAATTTCCTTCTCTTTCTAGCAACTATCTAAGTGGAAACTCATATCATGACCATTAAGAAGCCTGAAAAGCAGATCCTGAGTCCAGACATCATGGGCAAATGAACATAAGGAGAAACCTAATAAATGGATGCTTTGAAACCCTTTGTCAAGAAATTCTAATGGAATTTTAAGTTGGACAATGGAATTCACCCTGTTCTTACTTCTCCTGGTCCCTTGCCTAGATCATGTACCTAACTACTCTTGCCTTCATTTCACTTTCATGGGCACTAGTCAAGAATTTTCCTTCTATAGTTATGCTTGGGAGCCTTTAGATTAACCCTCTGAATGGGGGATACCCCAGTTGCCACAGCCAATATCCATTTTCAGCATGGAAGAAGTCAGAATGGTTGGCTTCCTGATTCCCTTCTGGTGATTGGGGTGACTTTTTCAGGGGGTAACAACAAAACAGGAGCTACAAAGTGATTAGACAATTTAGGGATGAGATGCCCCAAATTAACCACACTCTTTTTCAGGTGAGAACTCAAGGCTTCCTGGAATAGCCAGTAAACACATATCCTTCTGGTAGCCCTGAAAGAGCAGGAAAAGAAAAAAGAAGAGAAAGAGAGAAGAGAAAAAAGGAGAAGTACATACCAAGCCCTGCAGATTGATTCTTTATTTCTCCAGAATGAGAAATGAATCCCCCCCCCTTTTTTGGTTTGTTTTTGTTGCTTTGTTTTGTTATTATCATTTTGTATTATTTCTGTTTTCCTGTGGAAAAAAATAAAGAAAAAAGGAAAAATTGTGTTATTTAATTTTATTTATCCCATGTGTATGCTGGCATGTGTATGTTCTAGGAGTCTGCTCTCTCCTATTACCATCTGGCATCCGGGGATCACTCTCAGGTTGTCAGGCTTACAGGCAGCACCTTTGCCTCCTGAGTAAACTTGCCAGTCTAAGATGTCAATTCTCAATCCTGGAAGGTCATTTTTTATTACTTTTAGAGATCATATCATACTTTTCAAGTGCCAATTTCTGGCTATGTTTACAATATGTCACTTTCTAATGATGTGGAAAAGGATGAAAGGTCCCCTGTGGAGTCAGAACTATGAAGCCACAGTAGAGAGAATAACGAAGTTCACAACGCACAGCAAGAGTGTTACCAGGAGAAGGAAAGGCCCAAAAGGAAAAAATATAGGGCAGGAGATACTGTCCATAGTCAGAGTCCACCAGTGGAAGGTGGATGAAGGAGGAGAGAAGGAAGTATCTGACGAGCCCAAGGTTCGAGTAAGAACGCCTCACCTCTGTGTCTCTCCTGCCACATTAACTTGCTCACTTGACCTTCAGGAATCTCCCAGCTACGTTCTGATCTATGTTGGCAGCGGGATGGAATGGCTTTGTGCTTCAAATATAAATCGCACAGAGACCACACTACACCTGGGGCAGAGTAACTGGGCTAAAAGGAAGCTTGTGGTTTAACGCCCAGTTCCTGTGCTCTGCAGCCAAATGGAGTAGGAAATGAGCCTGAATGCAGGGGTTGCTCTGGACTTTGGACCAAAGAGTGATAATATAAATGATCAGTGCAAATGCTTATTGGTTTGTTTAAATTAATGTACAAGTATTTATGGGCATAAAAAAGTTCTCAATTCTAGGGGCTGAGGAGATGACTCAGTGGCTAAGAGCATTGGCTGCTCTTGCAGAGGATCCAGGTTTTATTCCCAGCACCCACAAGGTAGCTAACAACTGTCTTTAAATCTAGTTTCAGGGGATACTACACCCTCTCCTGACCTCCATGTGCATTGCATGGCATACATGCACTTACATACATGCAGACAAAACATTCATACACATTAAATAAAAATAACAAAAAATAAACTATTTAAAAATTTAAAAACCTCAGTTCACAAATGTGCTGTACATCCCTCCTTTTCCCCTCCCAAGTCAACACTCCCACTTTCTCCACCTCCCCAGTAATATCTGCTCCTTTCTATCCCCCTATTTCAGGTTCTTTCTTTCCTTTACCTCTATGTATCCTTTCCAATTTCTTGGCCCCAGGTGGTATATATACTCACATAAGGGAATTGGTGCTACTCCACAAATGAGGGAAAACATATGTCACTTGGTTTTCTGCCTTTGTGTTACTTCACTTAGTATAACACTCTCTACTTCCATGTACCTGAGAATTTCATAATTTTATCTTTTCTTTCTTCTGAGTAGCACTCCATTGTGTAGATATACTACGTTTTCATTATCCATTCATCAGTTGTGGGGCATTTAGGTTGTTTCCATTTCTTAGTTATTGTGAAGAGAGCAACAAACATGGATGTACAAGTTATCTTTACAGTATGNGTGGTGGGTGGCGAGAGGAACTGAATAGAGAGGCAGGTGGATGGGATGTCATTTACTAAGATCTTCTGTGGGGCAAGTCTGTCAGGCAGTTCAGGACTCAGGGAGGTTAGGCATGGGGGAAGGGTAACCCGAGGAGGTGCTTAACAATTTGTGCTAGGGTGTCTAGCAATTCTGGGTTAGGGAGATAGACCAGAGGTCTGAGGTGGAAGATGTGTGACTGCCTGTGTCTGAGGCTGGCAGGATCAGGGTGGGGGAGGGTAAGAATATATGAATAGAGATTCTGGAAAGCAAAACTGACTTACCAGGGTTCTAGGTATTTTTTTATTTTTTATTATATGTGTAGGAGTGTATTGCCTGTGTGTGTGTAAGTGCACATGTGCTACACAATGCCTGAGGAGGTGAGGAGGCATTGGAATCCCTGGAACTGTAGGTACAGATGGTTGTTAATTGCCATGTGGGTGCTTGGATTTGAACCTGGGTCCTTTGCAGGAGCAGCACTGTTCTTAACTGCTGAGCCATATCTCTAGTCCCCCTGGAATTCACACTCTTAAAGAAAATCAACTCCTTCTCTCCCATCAGCTATCAGTTGTCCTCAGTGGGAGGTGAGGCTTCTTGCCCACTGCCCCTCCATGGTGGGTTTTGGTCTGACTTGGACTTGCAGAGGTCTTGTGCATGTTGTCACAATATTCCGATGTGCAACTGTGTTGTCTGGAAAGCATGGTTTCCTTGTGTTCACCCACCATCTCTTGCTCTTACCATGTTTCCACCCTGTCTTCTGCAATGATCCCTGGTCCTTGGGGACAGGGTGTATACATGTGTCCCATTTGGCATCTAGCACTCTGCAGTTCCTTATTTTATGCACTTTGACTAGTTGTGGATCTCCATGTTAATCACCATTTGGTATAGGAAAAAAAGAGATGCAGTAGTCTACAGGTCTAACAAGAGCTCATTTGAATATAGAGGAACCAACATTGACATTCTTCCTTGGTCTCACTCCTCAGTGCCAGCTCCTCCTCTGAGGTCTAGTCAGCCTATCTGTAGTCTCTTTTCTGAAGGAGACCAGGTCTTCCTCACCTATCCACCATCTGCCACCAATATTTTCTCAGCCAAGGTTGAGCTGTGCTACCGAGTTCTGCAGTTCTGTGTTGGATTTTTGTCCAGCTGAGCTTGCATGGGTCTTGTGCATGCTGATACCAATGCTGTAGGTTCATATGAACCGGGTCTCAGGAGCTTGTAGACTTCATTTCTGTTTGGTCTTGCACCACCTCCCTGGCTCTTGCAATCTTTTCTCCTCCTCTTCTGAAATGTTGCCTGAGCCTTGGTGCGTGAAGCTGAGTATAGGCCTCCTGTTCATGGAGCCATGCTCTGCAGACTCCTAATCTTTATGGTTTGTCCATTTAGGCCCTTTTGGATTCCTGGTCCCCAGTTCCATGAAAGAGCTTCCTTAAGCTTGGGCCCTTGTTCTATGATGCTTGGGTTTTGTGTGTAGAGCTTGCATTGTAGATGCGTCACCTGGGCATGAGCCGTTCACAGACCATGTCTCTGTTTGTCCAGTTGTGAGACTCTGTACTATTCGCATCTGGAGCAAATGGAGCTTCTTTTCTGAGCAGTGTCTGAGATATTTGTATATAAGTATAAGGATACTTCTTTTGTAGTTAGTAAAATGTTACCTTAGCCTAGGGATGTGTCTAACTTGTGGAACCACAAAAATCATTCTTGACATTTTAATTCAATGCTGTGGTTTTATTGTTGAGAATTGTGAGGATAAAAAAGTTTACTAAACCTGTTCCTTAACAGTTTCATATATGTTCACAATGTATTCTGGTTACTGTCACCCTCTTGTACTCTCTAAAACCCCAATCCTCTTTTCCACCCCAAAAAATCTCTCCCGTGTTCATGTCTTTTGTTTGTTCTATGACTCTCTGAGTGCAGCTCAGGCATCTGTGTGATGATGGGTTTGGAAGTGTGGATTGGAGTCCAGTGGGCTCGCAGAGTGAAAATTATGTCTTTTCCTTCCCAGATTCCTAGAAGCCAATAATTGACCAGGGACCTAGGAGCCCCTCCCCAGTCCCTGACTGACTGTTGACAGGCCCACTACTGTGCTGGCCCATGGCAGCAGGACCAGCTGCCGTCAGATCATGGTTGCCTTGGTTACTTCATGCCCAGAAGCTTTTCATGGCCCTTCTCCTCTCTCTATTTCTTATATTCTTTCCGGCCCCTTCTCTGAGATGTTTCCTGAGCTCTGGGTGGGGTGGTATAGATGTCCTGTATTGCCATCACCTTGAGCAGTCTCTACCTTCTCCACATTCATTGCAAAGAGAAGCTTCTCTGATCAAGGCTGAGAGCAGCATTGTGTCTGGGCAGAAGCATGGATATTTAGAAGGCAGCTTGATGCCATGATAATTAAATTAAACACTGTGGTAAGTTTATCTTAGGGCAGAAGACCTCCTCAGCCATGAGTTTTTTATAGGATTTCCATGACCAGGCATGGATGCCCTCCTGTGGAGCAGGCCTCAAAGCCAATCAGAGAGCAGTTGGTCACCCCAGCACAGTGATGTCTTATTGTAGCAGTGGGCACAGCTTGCTGGGAGGCTGGTATTGTAGTTTGGAGGGTTTGCAGGTGGAGACAACCAGTGATGCTTTCTCTCTCTCAGCAGCCTGCATGGCCCCTTTCAACACTATGAAAGCTCACCAGCAGGAAAGAAGCAGAGATGCGGAAGGGGGGATGGGAGAGCTGAAGAGGAGAGGAGGGCAAACCCAGATGAAGGATGTAGGGAAAATGCCATATTGAAACCTGTTATTTTAGAAGCCTTCAGATAGATAGATAGATAGATATAGATAGATATAGATAGATAGATAGATAGATAGATACATAGATAGATGATAAAGTAGTTCCTAGGAGTCAAGGGTTATAATTCAAAGTCCCAGTGTCACGTGTGGGCTGCGCCCTGTGAGCTGTGGGTCAGGGCAGCCCTGAGGCCTCCTAAACAACACAGCCCCTGTCATTCCTCTTGGTTGTCCAAAAGAAGGAGTTGAGAAGTCCCTATTGCTGAACACACTAGACACCTTGTTTGAATTACAGACAAAGCAGGCTGCAACTGCACTGGGAGCTTCTGCCCTGCTGAGCTGTGAAGACCTTGCTCAGATCATCAAGTTCTAGTCTGCACTATTAACCAGAGCATGTGCACCTTAGAAGGAAGCCAGTTCTTTCTTATCCTCCCTGTACCTTGTACCTATGTAATTATTAAACAAGTTTAATATCTGTACCAAGTTGAAGTTCTGTTTCTAATCTTACTTTACTTTCAGTTTTGAGAGTTTCAGAGTGGCAGGGGATCTTTGTCCTGGAGGTTTCCTTTGAGGGGCCTTCTTGCTGTGGATTTTTGAATCCTTTAAATGGCTCCTAAATTATGCTCTAGGACTCTGAACTTTCTGAAGCAACTTGGAGTAAGACTCAGTGGAGAGCAGGCAGCCAGCCAGGAGAGGATCTGAGCGGCAGGGTGGATCACCTCTCTGTCTCTATGCTGAAGAAGTGGCAGTTCCAGCAGCTTTATCCTCTAAGTTAGACAATGTGAATGTGAGTGCTGTGTGATGGGTGATGGACAGAAGGGAGGGAGCCAGGGAGGAAACAGCATGGAAACCAGGGCAGAGGGAGGACAGGCAGAGTTATATCTGTTCCTGCATCATATGGGAAGGTGTGAGGAGAGAATACAGGAGGCTGAGCCGTGGCTGAGATGCTGCCGTCTCTCCCCTTTGCTGCCTCTGCTCCATCTCTATCCACAGGATCTTTTCCTTCTTGAAGAGAAGAAATTAGAGAAGTCATGGGCAGACTAATGACCTCAGAAGACCGCTGTTCAGATGAGGACTGAGTGTCTGGAAAAGGGAAGCAAAGGGTCTCTGTGAGAGTGACAAAGGGTCCCAATGTTCCCTGGGGAAGTCACTGCAGGTGCCTGAGAGCTCCATTTCTTAGAAGCCTGGTAAACCCTTCACCATGACTCTCTTACCTTGAGAATCTCCTTCTTGTGGTTTCCCAGCTGTCTGCAGGATGCCCTCTGGGGACCCTGCTCCCCACCTGGGGAAGATGCTGAGCTCTCTGGTCGTCTCTCTGCCAGGTGGCCTCTTCCTGGTCCTGCTTCTGCAGGTGTCCCTAGGGGTCTCAGGTGAGAACTCTGTTTTCTGTAGACCTGGGTTCTCCATTCTCTGAAATGAAGCATCAAATCACTCTTCATTCCCTATGTGCCTGGGTTAACTGTAATTCCTTCTCTGATAATTTGACTGATTTGACTGCCCATCAGTTTAAATAATGTTCCATGAGGAATGGACTTTCATGTCTTCCCATCTCTCTTCCCTCCCCCTTCAGTGTGCTACCATCATCATCAGGAAATCACTAGCTTTGTGTGAGACGATCCCTTCTGATGTAGAAGAAGGATGCACCCTTGTTCACTAGCACTGACCTCACCCTGCATGTGTGCTGCAAATTCCTGCTGATGGAGGGCTCCTGGGGCTTCCTTGGTCAGTGACAATGCCACCCTCTGCGTAGTCCAGGCATGTCTTCCTGACATCCTTTCTACTTTTCCTTTACCCACAGGTTCATTCCTAGTGGTTGGCCCCTCAGATCCCATTGTGGCCATGCTGGGTGCAGAGGCTGTCCTCCCTTGTTATGTGTATCCAGCCATGAACGTGGAGAACATGGAGCTGCGGTGGTACTGCTCCAAGTTCTCAGAGGCTGTGTACGTTTATCGAGATCGGTTGGAGCAGGAGGGAGAACAGCTGGAAGATTTCCGTGGAAGAACAGAGCTCATGAAGGACCGCATGTCTGAGGGGAGAATAGCGGTGAGACTCTTCCATCTTCAGGTGTCAGACAGTGGAATGTACAGGTGTTTTTTCAGAAAAGGCAGCAACTTTGAAGAAGCCATTTTGGAGCTTAGGGTGATAGGTGAGTAACTATCTGAGAGTGAAGACCATTCTGGAGAAATGTAAGTGTATCATGCTTAATTTGGGTGTGTGGGAATGCTGGTACACATGGTAGTTAAAAGGGGGGCAGGAATGCCAAGAGCTGGACAATGCATTAGATGCTGGATTTGACTCCAAATGGTCCTAATCTATTAGTACACTTCTTGAGATGTACTTTAAATAGAATAACTTCTTCAAATTCTATTTTAAAACACATACTTTATTTCAATTCACCCTCTTTCACACACTTTGAAGGAAAGTATCTTGATTATGCAAATACACTATTGCTCACAGAGACCAACAGTGTGCTTGGCTTCTGGGATGTAAAGAGTCTGAGCTGGTAGTGTTCTTGTTTTGAGGCAACGTTTGGAGGAAATAAGTATGAGCTTTGTGATAGGGTGACTTGATGCTGTGGAAAATGTCATCAGAAGATTGTTGAGGTTAGAAAATAATGAGCATTCTTGGTCATTCAATGGAGCAGAGTGGAGAAAACCATTTGCTGAGTGGCTGTGGGGAGAGTCAGAAGGCTTGAGGAGAGGCTGGGGACATGGAACTGAGCCCTGTACACTGTTCACCCTTGGGGTTGGTTCATTTATAGTGACCAGAAAAATCCAAGGTCATTCTCACAGGCTCAAACCCTTCACAGACATGAAATATAAAATTACAGTCCTGACAGTTTCCATTTTCTCCTCTAGTGCACTCTTCCCAACAGATTGTTCCATACTTTTCTAGACTTCTTTGTACAACCATAAATTTACATACCACATCTTTTTTTTTTTNTTGAGACACACTGGCCTCCATTGCCTTTCCAGTTTCCTAAACTCCTCTCTCAAGTGATTACTGGGATTGCAAGCATACACCTATACACTGGACTTCAACTTCCCTCTTTTTTTTCTTTCTTTTTTTTTTTTTTGGTTTTACACTTTTTTTGGTATTTTTGAGACAGGGTCTCCCTTTTAGTACCAAGTGTCCTGGAGCTCGCTCTGTAGACCAGGCCGGCCTTGAACCCACAGAGATCCACCTATCTCTGCCTCTCAAGTGCTGGGATTAAAGGCATGTGCCACCATGCCCGGCTACATACCACATCTTAATCTCTGCCAAGATCTGTGTTCCTCTGTTTTAATAAAATTAAATCTGAGTTTAATCCCTCAACCAACTAGAGGTGTGAGTTACATATTAGCTACATCTTGAACTTCTTCCCTCTTTTCCTTGAGTCATGATTGTACAAATTTTGTTTGTATGTGATACAGCCCACAGCTTCCAGGACCCAACCTACATAAACTGAGGATTGAATCAGATCTCAGGTCTATATAAGATGATGCAAAACCTCTATAATATGCACTTTTTTTTTGTCTTTTTGAGACATGGTCTCTCTGTAGCCCCAGCTGTCCTGGAACTCACTCTGTAGACCAGGCTGGCCTTGAACTCACAAAGATCCACCTGCCTCTGCCTCCCAAGTGCTAGGATTAAAGGCGTGCACCACCACGCCCTGCCTATAATATGCACTCTTAAAATCAGCATAGTCATAGGTTTCCACACTGTTTTTTCATTATTATTTTTTATGATTTTTTTATGTGTACGAGTGTACTGTCTGCATGTAGGTTGGTGCACCCATGTCGTGCAATGCTGCGGAGGTCAGAGGTCAGAAGAGGGTGTCAGATTCCCCTGAAATTGGAGTTAAAGACAGTTCTTAGCCACCAGGTGGGTGCTGGGAATCGAACCCGGGTCCTCTGCAAGAGCAGTCAGAGCTCTTAACCACTGAGTCATCTCTCCAGCCCCCCACACTGTTTTTTTCAAAAGGCCTGTAGTGTTCATTTTCCCTCTCTATCTTCCCTCTTCTTCCTTGCCCTCCCATCCCCGCTCCACTTAGATATTATTATTATTGATGTTGTTGTTGTTGTTGTTGTTCCCCTTTCCTCCTGTATATTACTGAATTCTTTCTTCCTTCCCATGAAACTCTCCTCACCTCCATGGCCCCTTGCTAGTTTCCTGAACTCTATGGATTTTCTGGTTGAAACACACATACCTGAAGATTCAAAGCTAGCATCCACTTATGAGAGAGAACATGCAATATTTGTCTTTCTGTCTGCATTACCCCCATAGGAATAATGGTGTTTCCAGTTGCAAATTTCATAATTTTGTTTTTCTTTACAACCAAACAATATTGCATTATATAAATGCACCATACTATCATTATCCATTCATCAGGTGATGGATATCTAGGTTGTTTCCATTTCCTGGCTAATGTGTACAGGGCAGCAATGAACATGGACAAGCAGGATTATCTGTAGCAGGACACAGAGTCCTCAGGGCATATGCCTAAGAGCAGGATGGAGGTCATGTAATAGTCCCATTTCTAGCTTTTTGAGGAACCTCCACACTGATTTACACAGTGGCTGCACTAGTTCAAACTCCTACTGGCGGTTAGTAAGTGCTTCCCTCTTAGGACATCCATATGTCCATGATAAAAGAGTTTAATTAGAGTCATCCTATAATGTCCCAACTGCACACCGCAGACTAGCATGGAATAATCCAGTGCCAGGAATGGATGCCCTCTTTTGGAGTTGCTGGCCACAGGAGTGCAGTAGACCCTGAAACAGTCCTGGCTCCTGCTCCTGGTTACCCTCCACACTGATGATGGGACCCCATTATTGAGCACACTGATGATAGGACCCCATTACTGAACACACTGATGATAGGACCCCATTACTGAACACATTGATGACAGTACCCCATTACTGAACACACTGATGATAGGACCCTATTACTGAGCACACTGATGATAGGACCCCATTACTGAGCACACTGATGATAGGACTCCCTTACTGAGCACACTGATGATAGGACCCTATTACTGAACACAATGATGATAGGACCCCATTACTAAGCACGCTGATGATAGGACCCCATTACTGAGCACGCTGTTGATAGGATGCCATTACTGAACACAATGATGATAGGAACTCCATTACTGAGCACACTGGTGATAGAACTCCATTACTGAATGCACTGATGATAGGACCTCATTATTGAACACACTGAAATAGGACCCAATTAGTGAGTACACTGATGATAGGACCCCATTACTGAGCACACTGAAGATAGGACCCCATTACTGAGCACACTGATGATAGGACCCCATTACTGAGCACACTGATGATAGGACCCCATTACTGAACACACTGATGATAGGACCCCATTACTGAGCACACTGATGATAGGACCCCATTACTGAACACACTGATGATAGGACCCCATTACTGAGCACACTGATGATAGGACCCCATTACTGAACACACTGATGATAGGACCCCATTACTGAGCACACTGATGATAGGACCCCATTACTGAGCACACTGATGATAGGACCCCATTACTGAACACACTGATGATAGGACCCCATTACTGAGCACACTGATGATAGGACCCCATTACTGAACACACTGATGATGGGACCCCATTACTGAGCACACTGATGATAGGACCCCATTACTGAACACACTGATGATGGGACCCCATTACTGAGCACACTGATGATAGGACCCCATTACTGAACACACTGATGATGGGACCCCATTACTGAGCACACTGATGATAGGACCCCATTACTGAACACACTGATGATGGGACCCCATTACTGAGCACACTGATGATAGGACCCCATTACTGAACACACTGATGATGGGACCCCATTACTGAGCACACTGATGATAGGACCCCATTACTGAACACACTGATGATAGGACCCCATTACTGAGCACACTGATGATGGGACCCCATTACTGAGCACACTGATGATAGGACCCCATTACTGAGCACACTGATGATAGGACCCCATTACTGAACACACTGATGATGGGACCCCATTACTGAGCACACTGATGATAGGACCCCATTACTGAACACACTGATGATGGGACCCCATTACTGAGCACACTGATGATAGGACCCCATTACTGAACACACTGATGATAGGACCCCATTACTGAGCACACTGATGATAGGACCCCATTACTGAGCACACTGATGATAGGACCCCATTACTGAACACACTGATGATAGGACCCCATTACTGTGCACACTGATGATAGGAGCCCATTACTGGGCGCACTGATGATAGGACCCCATTACTGAGCACAGTGATGATAGGACCCCATTACTGAGCACACTGATGATAAAACCCCATTACTGAGCACACTGCATTCATAAGTTGCAGAGAAAACAAGGAGAAATCCAGCTGCAGTGACCTGGAAGCTTCTCCTGTACTGGCTAGCTTTCATAGTACTCGAAGGTGCTGTGCATGCTACTAGAACAGAAAATTAATCATCAACGTTTCCCAGCTGTGAACCCCATTATACACAACAAAGACGAGCTAAACAAATGTGCCCACTGGTGCAGCAGTGGCATGAACAGTAGGGGAGTAACCAGCCACTTTCTGATTGGATGTAAGGTTTGCTTCACAACACAGAGCCCATACCTGGCACTGCATGAGGACCAAGAATCCATGACTACACATGTCACCGGACATAGAGGAGAAACTATTACTGTGATTCTGATAAATGGACATCATTTTAACCAACTCCTAATGATTTATAGTTGTGCCCCTTGGTTAATGGGTCTCTCACCTGTCACTAGAGAAATTTCTCTTGTGAGCAGATGGTGGTTAATACAGAGACCCTTAATGTGTCAACATGCAGAAAAAAAGAGAATATGGAGTGCTCAGCCCCAAATGGGACATCTATGTCACACCTCTTTGCAAAGTCTCAGGGAGCATTACAGAAGAGGAAAGATTGTGAGAGACAGAGGAGGGAGACGACTAAGAGGAAGCGTGTTTCCCAGATACAACAGGACGTCACACATATGAATCCATGGAAGTCATGTGAGTGTGCTCTAGACCTGTGCCTGCCCAAGGCAGACAAAAACCCAGATGGAGTGGAGGGAGGTGGGCACAAAGCCATAGTTGTAGCTGAGGAACTATTAATAATTGATCATGATAGTTGCTGGGAGAAGGAGAATCAGTTTTCCCTGAAGGTGTGAAGTGAGTGGGTCGACCAGGCTCCAGGAGATGGACACAGGCACACATCCAAGAGAATTTGGGGACACAAATTGGGCTCATTAGGCCTTAAAAGTAGAGGGAATGAACTGAATGAAGAGGTGGGGTGGATCTGCGAGGAGATGGATGAGAAGGTCTGAATATGATCAAATACATTGTAAAAAATTCTCAAAGAATCAATATTTTTTAAAACAAAGTCAGGATAGTCATTACAGTCAAAGACATAGCGGGTTCTTGTAGCTTTTAGTATTGCTGTGTTTTTGTGTTGGTAGTGATTCCATGGATCCACATCCTCTTTTATAAAAGAGTTGGTGAAGAAAGGTGACAGGAAGATGAAAGGAACAGACTGCAGATAAAACAACAAGAAATGCTGTACATCATTCCCAGACTCACCTGCTTGTCTTATCATTCAGATCTACTCAGAGATGAAAGAAAATTCAGAAAAATATTACAAAGATATTGTTAAGGAAATTCCATTTTAAACATGGAAAGGTAGTCTTCCTTGGGACACCAACACATGAAATAAATAGATAGATAGATAGATAGATAGATAGATAGATAGATAGATGTAGATGTAGTTATAGATATATCAAGTACTTTTTGAAATATTTCAAAACTGATAAAGTTTATCAGTGAATATGCTTGGATACAGATGATGTGCAGGCTTTGGTCTAGTTCTTAGTGTTAAGTTTCAGTTCCTCTGTGATTGTGAACCATGACTGTCATCCTCTAGGGAAAAAGAAAGCAAACCATCTCCTCCCATCTGGACTCAGGGTGTTTTGTCCATATTTCCAGTATTGGTGCTAATCTAACATCAGAGATTTCTGGGAAAAAAAAAAAAAAACATTTGGTGACATTCCTCTCCAGGTCTGGGTTGTCATCCTCACATCCACATGGTGGGTCCAGAAGACACCGGAATAAAGCTGATGTGCACAGGAAAAGGCTGGTTTCCCCCGTCCTGAAATACAGTGGAAAGGCGCAAAAGGAGAGAAGATGCTTTCTTTGTCTGAGGATGAGACCCAGGAGATGATGGATTGTTTCAGGTGGAGGCGTCCCTCATTGTCACAGACAGCTCCAATAATAAAGTGTCCTGCTCCATGAAGAACCCCTTCTTTGGAGAAGAGCAGGTGGAAACCATTTCTATCCCAGGTCAGTGCTATACATTTGAGGGAGTAGGTAAGAGGCATATTCAGGATGTGGGGTGGAACAGATCTGCTCGGTGCTTATGTTTTAATAGGTCTTGGGGCTCTGTGCCAGAGCCCTTCTTCCCTAGAGCCTCGTATTTGTACGGTTTGGCATTTGGTTTGGTTTCCTTCGTTCTGATAATTTTCCTGATTGCTGCTGTGGTTTGGGCCTGGCGGGAAAAACAGAAAAAAAGAAGGGTAAAGAAAGCCAAAGAAGACAAATTGAAAGAACTATGAGCCAAAGGTAAATCCGTCAGTCAGACAGGAAGGGCGTCCATGGGCATATGGCTTGTTAGAGTGGCTGTGTGTGGGCCTGAGATGAAACTTGATTTCCAAGTCTTGGAGGCCAAGACCTGTATAGAAAAAATATAACAGAATCAGAGGGAGAGAGAGAGAGAGAGAGAGAGAGAGAGAGAGAGAGAGAGAGAGAGAGTCAGTCCAGTGAGATAAACATAGTGTTTGAAAAAAGTGATTGTACAATTTCTCAGTTAAGATAAATATGTTGAACTAGGTAATGGAAGAGGCATTTGGGATTAGAAATATGAACTAGAAATAAACTTTGGAATTTTATCCTGTATAATCATTTTAAAATTTTCTTTCTTTCTTTCTTTCTTTCTTTCTTTCTTTCTTTCTTTCTTTCTTTCTTTCTTTTTCTTTCTTTCCTTCCCTCCTTTTTTCCTTTCTTTCTCTCTCTTTTTTTTTAGAATCACTCCAGAAAGAGTCTGGTAAGTTCTGTGATTTTCTGCCCTCGTGAAGTAAGAGGACTACCTACCCTCTGCTGAACTCTTGGTGTCTTACAGGCAGCTACTCTCTTTCTATGAAGACATCATATCAGCACGGTGAGTTCCACTAATGCTGTGGCTGTCCCCCACTTCTCATCACCCTCTGCTCTGTAATTTCCTATTCCCTGTTGATGAGCAGGACCCTCCATCCTACATACTCCAGTAGGATCAAGTGCATGACACCAGAGGAGACTGGCAGCACTTTCTTAGTCCCATGAACTCAGGACCTGGGGTGAGAGGACAGGTCCTAGGAATTGGACCGAGGAGGAACACAAGGGTGGCCCTGGGAGCTGAGGGACCAGCAAGATCTGCAGGGGACAGCTCTGTGGTAGCTTGAAGATGAAGTCCTCCCTGGTTTCCAAGGCAGTATTTGATTGGCTTGAGTGATTTTGAGGCTGACAGAGGATAGAGGCTCTGAGACTGCAGAATAGGTTTGGTTCACTTTATTTTACTGAAAGTGGAATTGGCAGGTGGAGGTTCTCTTGTCTTTCAGTGATGGTGGGAGGAGGAGAAGGAGAACCATGTTTAGGTGTTGGCAACGAGGCACATGAAACTTAAGGTTGTACAAACATGGCCTCCCCAGTTTAAGCTTATTCTGTCAGTGAATCAAAGTGGCTAGACTCTAAGAGGAGAAGAATGTGGAAAATGTGAGAGCCTAACAAACAAAACCCATAAAAGGAGAGATAGCCCAGAACTGTCCTGAAGACACAGTGAGCATGGCAGCACAGCCCATGGTAAACCTCCACGTTTCATATCATTGCAGCAATGTCATACCCTGAAGTGAAGGTTTCATTATCAGGAGAATCATTTTTAACATTCATTTCTCAGTTACCGCACGTCCTGGGTTTCCTGCTGGCATTTTCCTACGTCACTGTACTTTGCTGTTCATCGTTCTTCTTTCTCACCGTCCTTCCGTGCCTCCTCTTGCTGGTTCCTGTCCTCCTCTCGAACAGTTTTCCCTATGCTGAGGTATCATTACACTACATCATTTTGAGGGTGGATGAGGCTGAGCAATGCCTGGAATTGAGTCTTGCTGTGCTTCCAGTCAGGCGTGCCACTTTGATGTAAGCATCTTCGGAGTTACTCTTCTGTGGGCTGTGAATGGAGTAACACACTTACCATCCATGTATTTCTGTTTGGAAATCCTGTGCTTGGTGGTGGGATCTGAGTGTGTAGCCACTCTGCTCTGTAGCTGGGATCTGAGTGTGTAACCACTCTGCTCTGTAGCTGGGATCTGAGTGTAACCACTCTGCTCTGTAGCTGGGATCTGAGTGTGTAACCACTCTGCTCGGTAGCTGGGATCTGAGTGTGTAACCACTCTGCTCGGTAGCTGGGATCTGAGTGTGTAACCACTCTGCTCGGTAGCTGGGATCTGGGTGAAGTTGCTTTGGTTTTCAGGCATTTGAGGAGGCTGGAGAGACGCTGTCCTGGAGTGCCACATGTAGGGTTCATGAGCAACAGCTTCCTGTCTGGCTGGTCTCAGTCCACCTTCATTGCTTCATCTAATTTCCATTTCCCTTCTAATTTCCCTTCACTGTCCTCACTCAGTGTTTGCATTTTATTGAAGCCAGCCGGTCTCCAAAAGCCACTAATGGTTATTTTTCTCCCTGCACGTGCAGTGGATGTTTCCCTGGCTTTAAGAACACCTGATTCCAACCTCATCCTGTCAGAGAATAGACGGTCTATTTCTCTAAGAGAGAACGTTGTCCAGAACCATGATGACCTGCCTTTCCCACCGGATAAGGAAACTCAAAGGAAGTTTAGTGCTCTGGGTCACAATTTCTTTACCAGGGGGAAACATTATTGGGAGGTACAACTTATAATGAGAGGCAATGAGACTGCATGTAGGTGGGATGTTGGTGTTTATTCAAAAAGAGTCAAGAAAACTGGGGGCTTTTCAAAAATTTCAAATCAGTTTTGGTTGCTGGCGGTCAAGAAACATGGATTTTGGACTCAAATCAACCCGCCCAAGTTTCTATTTCTGAACTGCCCCCCCCACAGGATTGGCCTTTTCCTGGACTATGAGGCTGGGGTCCTCTCCTTTTACAACATGGACAAAGGCTCCCACATCTTTTCCTTCGTTGGACTCACCACCCACAGGGCCCTCCGACCTTTCTTTAGTCTTCAGGGTCTTGACACTTCTCTAAGCATCTGCTCAGCTCCAGATCATGTTGAAAATCACCCTGAATCTTCTTCAAAAGGAACCATGATTAATGTAGAGGACTGTAATTTAGATGTCCCTGAGGAGGAAATCCCCTTCTTGCCTCTTAAGAAGTGAATACCCAACACCTCCATCACCTCTACTCAGGCTCTTTGTGGGGTTCAGAGAGTTGTTCTTGAGCTTCTCAGTCACTCCTGTGAACTCACAGCAATGTGACAGTGTGCACAAGCCCATGCAAGCCCAAACCAGACAGAATCCCAGCAGAGACATGGAGAAGTAATAAGAAGCCCCCCACCCCTGCCCAGGAACTGTTGGCAACCGATGGCTTCATGGGGAGAGAGTCAGTCCCTTTTAAGGTGGGACACTTGGTATGTTAACCAGGGTCAGGGAATGGACTCACACTGAAGGACATTTGGGGACACAAATTAGACTCTAGAGTCATTATTATCTTTATTATTATATCTATTTAATAGAGTCCATTAAACTTGGCAGGGGCAGTAAGGGGAGGTTTGAATAGGGGAGGGATTGAAATACCATCAAAGTGAATTACATGAAAATCACAAAATTCAATTAAAAATGAAATCATGACGTGTCAGAAAATGGATGAAATTGAAAATCATTGTGTTAAGAAAAATCAACCACACTTACACAGATAAAAAAAAGTAAAGAGTCTTGAGCAGAGGTGTGTGTGTGGGCACCCAGAATATATAAGCTACTTAAAAAACAAAGAAGTAAGAAAACAAATGACCTACTCAAAAGATAAAGAGCTGAACAGAGACTTCACCAGTAAGGAAGTAAAGATGGCTGTGAAACATCTTTAAAAATGTTCAACATCATTAATAATTAAGGAAAAGCAAATTAAAACCACACTAAGGTATCATCTCACTCCAATAAGACTAGCCAAGATCAAGAAAACAAANTGAGTGTAACCACTCTGCTCTGTAGCTGGGATCTGAGTGTGTAACCACTCTGCTCGGTAGCTGGGATGTGAGTGTAACCACTCTGCTCTGTAGCTGGGATCTGAGTGTGTAACCACTCTGCTCGGTAGCTGGGATCTGAGTGTAACCACTCTGCTCTGCAGCTGGGATCTGAGTGTAACCACTCTGCTCTGCAGCTGGGATCTGAGTGTAACCACTCTGCTTGGTAGCTGGGATCTGAGTGTAACCACTCTGCTCTGCAGCTGGGATCTGGGTGAAGTTGCTTTGGTTTTCAGGCATTTGAGGAGGCTGGAGAGACGCTGTCCTGGAGTGCCACACGTAGGGTTCATGAGCAACAGCTTCCTGTCTGCCTGGTCTCAGTCCACCTTCATTACTTCATCTAATTTCCATTTCCCTTCTAATTTCCCTTCACTGTCCTCACTCAGTGTTTGCATTTTATTGAAGCCAGCCCGTCTCCAAAAGCTACTAATGGTTATTTTTCTCCCAGCACGTGCAGTGGATGTTTCCCTGGCTTTAAGAACACCCAATTCCAACCTCATCCTGTCAGAGGATAGACGGTCTATTTCTCTAGGAGAGAACATTGTCCAGAACTGTGACGACCTGCCTTTACCACTGGATGAGGAAACTCAAAGGAAGTTTAGTGCTCTGGGTCACAATTTCTTTACCAGGGGGAAACATTATTGGGAGGTACAACTTACAACAGGAGGCGATGAGACTGCATGTAGGTGGGATATTGGTGTTTATTCAAAAAGAGTCAAGAAAACTGGGGGCTTTTCAAAAATTTCAAATCAGTTTTGGTTGCTGGCAGTCAAGAAACATGGATTTTGGACTCAAATCAACCCGCCCAAGTTTCTATTTCTGAAGCACCCCCCCCAGAGGATTGGCCTTTTCCTGGACTGTGAGGCTGGGGTCCTCTCCTTTTACAACATGGACAAAGGCTCCGACATCTTTTCCTTCGTTGGAATCACCATCCACGGGGCCCTCCGCCCTTTTTTTAGTCTTCAGGGTCTTGACACTCTCTAAGCATCTGCTCAGCTCCAGATCATGTTGAAAATCACCCTGAATCTTCTTCAAAAGGAACCATGATTAATGTAGAGGACTGTAATTTAGATGTCCCCGAGGAAGAAATCCCCTTCTTGCTTCTTAAGAAGTGAATACCCAAGACCTCCATCGCCTCCACTCAGGCTCTTTGTGGGGTTCAGAGAGTTGTCCTTGAGCTTCTCAGTCACTCCTGTGAACTCACAGCAATGGTGACAGTGTGCACAAGCCCATGCAAGCCCAAACGAGACAGAATCCCAGCAGAGACACGGAGAAGTAATAAGAAGCCCCCCGCCCCTGCCCAGGAACTGTTGGCAACTGATGGCTTCATGGGGAGAGAGTCAGTCCCTTTTAAGGTGGGACTCTTGGTATGTTAACCAGGGTCAGGGAATGGACTCACACTGAAGGACATTTGGGGACACAAATTAGACTCTAGAGTCATTATTATCTTTATTATTATATCTATTTAATAGAGTCCATTAAACTTGGCAGGGGCAGTAAGGGGAGGTTTGAATAGGGGAGGGATTGAAATACCATCAAAGTGAATTACATGAAAATCACAAAACTCAATTAAAAATGAAATCATGACGTGTCAGAAATTGGATGAAATTGAAAGTCATTGTGTTAAGAAAAATCAACCACACTTACACAGATAAAAAAGTAAAGAGTCTTGAGCAGAGGTGTGTGTGTGGGCACCAAGAATATATAAGCTACTTAAAAAACAAAGAAGTAAGAAAACAAATGACCTACTCAAAAGGTAGAGTAAAGAGCTGAACAGAGACTTCACCAGTAAGGAAGTAAAGATGGCTGTGAAACATCTTTAAAAATGTTCAACATCATTAATAATTAAGGAAAAGCAAATTAAAACCACACTAAGGTATCATCTCACTCCAATAAGACTAGCCAAGATCAAGAAAACAAAAGACACCAAATGCTGGAGAGGTTGTGGGGAAAGGGGTACACTCATCCACTGCTAGTGGGAATGTAAACTGGTACAACCACTGTGGAAAGCAGTGTGGAGAACCCTTAAAAAACTCGATATGAGCCTACCACCTGACCCACGAGACTCATCCTACTGCAAAGATACATGCACAGCTATGTTTATTGCAGCTCTCTTCACAATAGCAAAGAGCTGGAACCAACCCAAATGCCCCTAAACTGATGACTGGATAACAAAAATGTGGTACATCTACACAGTGGAATTCTATGTAGCAGTAAAGAAAGATGACATCATGAGCTTTGCTGGTAAACGGATGGAACTCAAAGCAATTATACTAGGTGAAGTAACACAGTCCCAGAAAAAAAAAGAAAAGAAAAAAAAAAGGCAAATGGTTTCCCTCATTTGTGGATGCTGACACCAAATCCCCAGTTGGCAGGCAAACTGAGCAACTTTATTATTATATTTCATTGTATCTGAAAGCAACTGTGCTATTCCAATGTGAATCTCTAAATGGGATCTAGAATTGTCCTACCACTCATATCCACACATTGTAACTGCCATATATGGATGGAAGATATATAGTCATATTCTAAAAAAAATGTAAAATTACACATCTTTATACCTGTATGCAACTTTACTGTTAAAATGTGAATCTCTAAATGTGTTTAGGAATCAACTTATAGTCTATTTTCAGAATTTGTAATTTTTGACTTATGTGTGGAGTGTATATATACATATTTTGGAATAATATAAAATAAAAAAATAAAAAAGTGAAGAGTCACCCTCAAGTGTTCCCTTGTCTCCACTCAGACATTCTGTGGGGTTCAGAAAGTTGTCCTTGGTGAGTAGGTCATTTTCTGTAATCACGATTTCAGCTTCTTTTTTATTTTTATTTTTTTTTAATTTTATTTATTTCTGTATGTGTATGAATGTGCTGTCTGCATGCAAGTCTGTGCACCCGTGTCGTGCAATGCTGCGGAGGTCAGAAGAGGGTGTCGGATTCCCCTGGAACTGGAGTTCTCCTGGAATCGGAGCTTCAGACGGTCCTCAGCCGCCATGTGGGTGCTGGGGATCGAACCCGGGTGTTCTATAAGAGCGGTCGGCGCTCTTAACCGCTAGGCCATCTCTCCAGCTCCGATTTCAGCTTCTTTTAAAGTGCAAGAGGGAGAAAGAGAAATGGAAAACTCAAGAAGTCCAGGGAGATTTCCCATTGGAAAAAAGTGTAACTGTCTCAAAGTAATGACCATTTGTTCCAAGAAAACTTCAAACAAATGTATTGGTCTCTGTCCTCTATTGTCTGTGTTGAGGTAAAAATTATTTAAAACTGTTGCTAAAGAAAATCTCTTTACTCTTGGGGCTGGAGGGATGGTTCAGCGGTTAAGAGAACCAACTGCTCTTGCAGAGGACCTGGGTTCAATTCCCAGCACCCACATGGCGGCTAAGAACTGTCTTTAACTTTAGTTCCAGGGTAATCTGACTCCCCCTTCTGACCTCCATGGCATTGCATGACATGGGTGCACAAATCTATATGCAGACAGCACATTTATACACATAAAAAGTTTTTAAAAATTTAAAAAAGAAAATATCTCTCCTTGCTTTTGTTATCAAATATTAGGAAGAGTGTGCTTGAATAAGAGACTCAGCTCTGTGAACTCTCAGGACACATTCCCACTGTTGAAACTCAGAAATCTGCTCAAGTCTTTTGAAAGTTTGTGTCCCAAACTGCCTAGTTTTTCAGGCTCTAGAGTCTACCCACGACCTAATCTGGGACTTTGCTAAAGTGTGGGGATGTCGTGTATATGACTTTAAATCAGTTGAGCAGAAGCCCAAGGGTTCTGGGAGGGAAAATCTCATTCCTTCCAAAAGTCCTCACTGGGCAGCAAATCCAGAACTGGGCACCACGAGAGCACATGAATGAAAAAGAAACTGATGCCCAGCTTAAGCTCTTGGAGAAAATGATGTGGAAAAAATGAAGCCTCTGAGATGGAGAAGCAGCCTTTAATCACAGCAGCCTGTTCTTTCCTTTCTGGCCATGATTTTCCCACAGGTGAGCGTTTCCCTCACCTCTTCTGCACCTGAGCATCACAATCTGCTTCTCACCACGTTTGTGTCTTGTTGTTATAAAATGTGAGCTTCTCCTTTTACTTGAACTCTCTGTTCCCAATGAGGGAAAAGATCCATGTAGAGTTTTCTATATGACTGGCAGATATTTAAGCCACTAATCTCCCTCACAGCCTCGCTTAAAGGTGTCTCTCTTTAATGAGATTTCCTCTGGTGCACAAGCAAAGTGGAAAAGCCAGAGCTTGAACTCAGAAAAAAAAAAGATATCCCAGATGTTTAACATCACTGAGTGTAAAAGAAGAGGCTGGATAGTTAGTGCAAGAAATAATAAAAGTGGAAGGAGTGCAAATGAATGCTTGAAGGATTAGTCACTAAAATCAAGTGGATGGTGGTGGTGAGAAGGGATTTTGGGCATGAAGGTTCTTTAGTGAATCATCTGCAAACCAGGAATACATGGGAGAGGGCTGACACACAGTAGCGAGGACGTGGGTACAGTCTAGGAGGTTTCTCTTCTGTTACTCAGGCCACTTGGATGACGTTCCTACAAGGGATTCTACACATCTGAAGGACCTAGGCTCATGTCTGAGTCTCCAGGAGTCCTCTGTCACTCCTCTGCTCTCTTTAGTAAGCCTGTCCCCTCGAGTGGGAAGGAGTCTCTGGAGGTAGATAGTGGGAGAGGATGAGGAGGTTGGTGGGTGTGGTGGTTTGCATGAGTGTCCCCCATAGGCTGTAAGTATTCAGACATTTGTCTCCAGTTGGTGGTGCTGTTTTTGGAGGTCTTAGAAGGTGNCTCAGGACACATTCCCACTGTTGAAACTCAGAAATCTGCTCAAGTCTTTTGAAAGTTTGTGTCCCAAACTGCCTAGTTTTTCAGGCTCTAGAGTCCACCCACGACCTAATCTGGGACTTTGCTAAAGTGTGGGGATGTCGTGTATATGACTTTAAATCAGTTGAACAGAAGCCCAAGAGTTCTGGGAGGGAAAATCTCGTTCCTTCCAAAAGTCCTCACTGGGCAGCAAATCCAGAACTGGGCACCAGGAGAGCACATGAATGAAAAAGAAACTGATGCCCAGCTTAAGCTCTTGGAGAAAATGATGTGGAAAAGATGAAGCCTCTGAGATGGAGAAGCAGCCTTTAATCACAGCAGCCTGTTCTTTCCTTTCTGGCCATGATTTTCCCACAGGTGAGCGTTTCCCTCACCTCTTCTGCACCTGAGCATCACGATCTGCTTCTCACCACGTTTGTGTCTTGTTGTTATAAAATGTGAGCTTCTCCTTTTACTTGAACTCTCTGTTCCCAATGAAGGAAAAGATCCACATAGAGTTTTCTATATGACTGGCAGATATTTAAGCCACTAATCTCCCTCACAGCCTCGCTTAAAGGTGTCTCTCCTTAATGAGATTTCTTCTGGTGCACAAGCAAAGTGGAAAAGCCAGAGCTTGAACTCAGAAAAAAAAAGATATCCCAGATGTTTAACATCACTGAGTGTAAAAGAAGAGCCTGGATAGTTAGTGCAAGAAATAATAAAAGTGGAAGGAGTGCAAATGAATGCTTGAAGGATTAGTCACTAAAATCAAGTGGATGGTGGTGGTGAGAAGGGATTTTGGGCATGAAGGTTCTTTAGTGAATCATCTGCAAACCAGGAACACATGGGAGAGGGCTGACACACAGTAGCAAGGACGTGGGTACAGTCTGGGACGTTTCTCTTCTGTTACTCAGGCCACTTGGATAATGTTCCTACAAGGGATTCTACACATCTGAAGGACCTAGGCTCATGTCTGAGTCTCCAGGAGTCACTCCTCTGCTCTCTTTAGTAAGCCTGTCCCCTCGAGTGGGAAGGAGTCTCTGGAGGTAGATAGTGGGAGAGGATGAGGTGGTTGGTGGGATACTGGGCAGAGTTGTGTGAATGTCAAGTCTAATGGCTTCCATGTTCTCCCCTTTGAAGCTGGAATGCCCTTGAACTCTCCACATGGCCTCATCAATTAATTTCTTTGTGAACTACTTTTGAGTTCCAGTTCTGAGAAAGGTTATTAAAGTATAAGATACTTAAAACAAATGACTGCTGGAATAAAGAACTGGTGAATGCAGGCATTCCGCCTTCTGAAAGGTTGTCTATCGAGGTTCTGACAGTGGATCCTTCTGTGCTTGATAAGCATCCGATTATGGATGATGATTATGGATATACCATGCCTATCCCAATATAGTAGATAACCTTCAGATCTTATTAACAATGCATTTCAATTATGTAAATCATAGTAGAGTAACACATATAAATGTTTAGAGAAAGCTAGTGTTTGCTCATATGAGCCCTCAGACATGTAAAGAATGCATCAAAGTACCAAGGTTCACAAAATGTGTAAATATTTGTCAAACTTCCTAGAATGTAAGGCTCAAAAGTATCCTTTAATGTAGCCTTTGGGCTTATTTGAAAATAATGTGTCAGTTGTCCCATTACTCATGACATTTGGTACTTCAGGTATTAATAATGAGAGAAATCATGGGAGGAGGTGGAGGAATGGAGCTCTCAAGTTGAAGCATTCAGTGGAGACTGTCTTCTGTCTCCAGCCAAGTTCTTGTCCCACCCTCCTCCAAGAATGGAGTGGGCAGACAGGGAAGAGGACAGAAAGAAAATACTGTACTGTCAACTCAAGATTCATAGTCTGTAATGGGATAAAAACAACTTGAAATAGTTTGCCATGTGGGATATGACAACTGAAAGGGAAGAGGCTTGAAATCTGTGTAGCAATAAATCCACTCTGCATAACTCCAGTTTGTTCTCTTTTACTGGACGTACACAGGAGCTGAGCAGCACATGTGGAGCCAACAGTGTCCAGACGCAGTGGCCTGAAATGTATGCATTCTGCTGGTGGTGTGTGGCACGGAGCTGGCCTCTGCTAGTCTCAGGGAGTTGGGAGTCCTCTCTTGGGACTGGAAATTGCCAGTATGGCTTCATATTCTGTGATTTTATTTACATGAAATATTCAGAGTAGAAAATTCATAGAGACAGAAAACAGACATAGATGAGGGGAGATAGGTAAGAATTTCTTACAGAATACAGTGATTTATTTGAAGATGATGATGGTCACACTGTGCTCCCTGAACATTCATCCCCTTAGTATGACTAAAAAGATGAATGTAAGTAACATACNAAAACTAACTAATACAGTAGGATACTGGGCAGAGTTGTGTGAATGTCAAGTCTAATGGCTTCCATGTTCTCCCCTTTGAAGCTGGAACGCCCTTGAACTCTCCACATGGCCTCATCAATTAATTTCTTTGTGAACTACTTTTGAGTTCCAGTTCTGAGAAAGGTTATTAAAGTATAAGATACTTAAAACAAATGACTGCTGGAATAAAGAACTGGTGAAGGCAGGCATTCCGCCTTCTGAAAGGTTGTCTATTGAGGTTCTGACAGTGGATCCTGCTGTGCTCGATAAGCATCCGATTATGGATGATTAGGATATACCATGCCTATCCCAATATAGTAGATAACCTTCAGATCTTATTAACAATGCATTTCAATTATGTAAATCAAAGTAGAGTAACACATATAAGTGTTTAGAGAAAGCTAGTGTTTGCTCATATGAGCCCTCAGACATGTAAAGAATGCATCAAAGTACCAAGGTTCACAAAATGTGTAAATATTTGTCAAACTTCCTAGAATGTAAGGCTCAAAAGTATCCTTTAATGTAGCCTTTGGGCTTATTTGAAAATAATGTGTCAGTTGTCCCATTATGCGTGACATTTGGTAGTTCAGGTATTAATAATGAGAGAAATCATGGGAGGAGGTGGAGGAATGGAGCTCTCCAGTTGAAGCATTCAGTGGAGACTGTCTTCTGTCTCCAGCCAAGTTCTTGTCCCACCCTCCTCCAAGAATGGAGTCGGCAGACAGGGAAGAGGACAGAAAGAAAATACTGTACTGTCAACTCAAGATTCATAGCCTGTAATGGGATAAAAACAACTTGAAACAGTTTGCCATGTGGGATATGACAACTGAAAGGGAAGAGGCTTGAAATCTGTGTAGCAATAAATCCACTCTGCATAACTCCTGTTTGTTCTCTTTTACTGGACATACACAGGAGCTGAGCAGCACATGTGGAGTCAACAGTGTCCAGACGCAGTGGCCCGAAATGTATGCATTCTGCTGGTGGTGTGTAGCACGGAGCTGGCCTCTGCTATTCTCAGGGAGTTGGGAGTCCTCTCTTGGGACTGGAAATTGCCAGTATGGCTTCATATTCTGTGATTTTATTTACATGAAATATTCAGAGTAGAAAATTCATAGAGACAGAAAACAGACATAGATGAGGGGAGATAGGTAAGAATTTCTTCAGAATACAGTGATTTACTTGAAGATGATGACGGTCACACTGCATTTCCCTAAACTGAAAAAAAAATTAAAGTGTAGATAGTCTAGAAAAAATAGCACAGCCTAGGGCTGGAGAGATGGCCTAGTGGTTAAGAGCGCCGACCGCTCTTACAGAGGACCCGGGTTCGATCCCCAGCACCCACATGGCGGCTGAGAACCGTCTGAAGCTCCAATTCCAGGAGAACTCCAGTTCCAGGGGAATCCGAGACCCTCTTCTGACCTCCGCGGCATTGCACGACACGGGTGCACAGACTTGCATGCAGACAGTACATTCATACACATACAGAAATAAATAAAATTAATAAAAAAAAAATTAAAAAAAAAAAGTGGCAGGGCTTGGGGGTGGTGCATTAAGGAATAGTCACATCCTCCTTTTAAAGCATAGCCCTTTTATAGATTTATTTTTTATTTTTTCTTTCTTTAATGCTTTCTAATCTGGCTCTCTCATTACATTATTTCTGGTCAAAAGAATGGGATCTGAATTGTATCTCTGGCCTGGGGTGGAGACATGACTTTCTAAACATTCAGGAAGATTATAAGATTACTATCTAGTGGAAAGCTTTCTGGTAAAGAACAAAGACATACCATTATTTTCCCTTAAGAACTAATCCAAATGGGNATGACCCTCCCCTACAACTCTAGCAGAATGCTAGAGCTGATGGATCCCAAGGGGCAGTTGCAGCTCAGTGACGTGCTGTGTAGAAACCAGCAGACATGGGGAACTGTTCTCATTCTCATGTCACAAAGGTGGAAGACTCCGCAGATGCATTTCTCATGTTCTTTTTTCTTCCCAATATAGTTTATTTTCCCTTAACTCATTTTGACTTGAAAACACTCCTTTTTAACTGATTTTTAAGTTATGCACTTTACTTTGCCTTAAAATACAATCAATGGTTTCATATGTGTGACACATAATTAATTCTCTTGGATTAGATTTTCATAAGATTTTCTGCATTTCATGTCTTAATTAACTTTAAAAAATATCTGGAAAGTAATTTCACACTTCATACGATTTTCCAGATTTTGTCTTGATGGTCATATTTTTCTTCTTACTCTTTGTTTTATAATGTTTTCTATTTATTTTTATTCTATAAGTATATGAGTGTTTAGCCTGCATGTATGTAAGTGCTCTGCATATATACACACAATGCCTGTAGAGACCAGCAGAGGATGGTGGATCCTTGGAACTGGAGCTACAGATGGTTGTTAGGCACCATATGAATATTGGGAACCAAATTTAGGCCTTTTGAAAGAGCAGACAGTGCTTTTAACTGGCGGGTCATTGCTCCAGCTCCTTCTTGGGTAACTGATTGTCACCATCTTAAAGAACCAATAGAATACATTGTTATTCAGTTCCTTCTTTAGGCTGAGTTGACTTTTCCACTGGATTTTCATCAGCTTATGAATAATTGGCAGAATATCTCAGAACCTGGTATAGGACAGGTCTCTGAAAAAAATCAGTTCTCATGTGGAATTTGCAGCCACATAGATGAAAACATGCTTGACGTGGTCCTGTGATGGTCCTCTGAGCACCCATTCAGCAGCTGGTCAAAGGAGGAGACTCCTGGGTCTTGGAATACTGTCCTGATTTTCAGACTCAGCTTGTTGCTTCCTTTGAGGTGATGAAGGAAATCTATCCAGAGGGCCCACATACACTGGGGGACAAAGTAAAGATAGGGGGATGCTTCCAAAGAGTAATGTGTGTGGGAAGCTGTAGGGGTACTTGGTCATGTAGCTCCCACCAGCCAGGTTTGGAGGAGAAATGATGTACCAGGAGCCAGTTATATAGTAACCCACTCCCCCAAACTAATTCCCAGTTGACACAGATATAGTTTTTTCTAAAGGCATTATCTTGGCGTCCACCCCCATCCACTCCATTCTCAATCTCTATCTCTCTTACCACCCTGAGGTAAGCCCCTCCTGACTCAGCTCAGGGAGCAAGCAGACACATTTCCAAGGGGTATCTAGCTGCAGGAAAGCTCATGGGTCAAACCATTGTGTTCTTCAGAAAGAATTGGCTTTGAGTGAGCTGTATTAGGAACATATGTGGGATTGTCTATAAAGAAAAATCCAAGGCCGGGTGTGCTGTCGCACTCCTTTAATCTTAGCACTTGGGAGGCAGAGGCAGGCATATCTCTGATTTCAAGGCCATCTTTGTCTACCAAGTGAGTTCCAGGCCAGCTGGGGGCTCTAGGGAGACCCTGTCTCAAAAATACAAAAAATATTTAAATAAAAAATAAAAGAATAAATAAAATTAAAAAGAAAAATCCATTCTGATAAGTCCTTGACAATGAGAAATATTAATTTTATGCTGTTAACATCCAAAAAGGCAAACAGAAAAAAAGTTTTACGACACAAGAAACTTAAAGAACTATTTATTTATTTGTTTGTTTGTTTATTTTTATTTCATGTGTATGAGTGTTTTTCCTGGATGTAAGTGTACCTGAGTTTGGCAGTGTTTACGAAGGTCAGAGAGGACACCGGATTCCATGGAACTGGAGTTGCCAAAAGTTGTTGGCTGCCTTGTGGGTGGTGGGAGCCAAATTCAGGTCCTCTGCAAGGGCAGCCAGTGATCTAAGTCACTCAGTCACCTCTCTAGCCCCTGATACTAGAAATCTAACATGGAAAACATTTTCAGGTTCCAAAGACAGCCTGTCATCAATCTACAAGAAGGCCTTTATTGGCATCCTGAGAATTAGTGCAAAACAGATCGCTGCAGTCTTCCAGGTCTTAGTGAAATGATCACCCTAAGCTCATTCAATACTGAGTCCTGATTACATGACTATTCCTTACAGAATACTGATTCAGATCCTCAGCCAACCTACTCACCTACTTACCTTTTATACAGGTCTTCATCTTGATCAGGCCCACAGCCATGGCCAGAAACAATCCACAAACCTGCAGTAGATTTCATAGAATTCATCCTGGACTCTGAAATGGAAACCCCAGAACCCCAGTCAGTCAGGATACTGGGGAAATGCCGGGACGGTCCTTTGGCCTGGAGGGGAGAGTGAGGACTGGGTGTCCAGGAACAGTTGGCCCACACTTCCTGCTCTGCAGAGGACAGTGAGGACTGGGCCTCCAGGAACAGTTGGTCCACACTTCCTGCTCTCCAGAGGACAGTGAGGACTGGATGTCCAGGAACAGTTGGTCCACACTTCCTGCTCTGCAGAGGACAGTGAAGACTGGGCATCTACAGGAACCAGTTAGTTCATCATCCCTGCTCTGCAGAGGCTGAGGGAAGACTATAATGCTGTGTCTAATTTTGGTGTTTGTACATGCACAGACAAACACACACACACACACACACACACTCTCTCTCTCTCTCTCTCTCTCTCTCTCTCTCGCTCATTTTCCTCCTGTTTCCAGTTATATCATACAATTACATAGATAATTATAATGGCCAAAATAAAAAAAATACCTAAGCTCTTAACCACAAAGATGGTATTGAGGAAAATTAACTTCTAATCTATAATAAATTTCACTACCAGAGGGAAAAGCAAAATGCTATCATTGTTTTCATACCAGATGAACATTTGTAGGTCCAGTAATGAAGTAGAGTCACAGGTTGTTCCCTTCCAGCCTTGGGCCTATGCCTATTTCTCTTCTTCCCACCTCACACCTCTGGACTGGCCTCTGACCCAGACCTGGCCTACAGCATTGGGATCCCCTGCACCCTGACTAGATGCATTCTCCATCCTCAGGGTCCACACCTGTTCTGCCTAGCTATTTAGACTCTTCCCAGGTTGTCCACACCTCTGCCTTGCCTATAGGACCCCTCCTGATCTTCCTGCCTGAGACCTACAGACTACCCTGTAAGTCAGGCCTCACCTACTGTGGCTTGATTCCCCTGTACACTGACCTGCTCTGCTATCTCTCCTCATGTGTAGGAATGAAACTTTGCCTGGCTCCAGGTGGGACCTGTAAGTCCTGTCCCAGAACTTCCGAGAGTTACCTGATATCTCCATGGGCATTCAAGTTGGATCTGTGAGTTATCTGTAGCTCTGTGAGGTCGGGATACTGCGGTTTTCCTGCCTCGCCTATCTCTGCAAAGTTCCAGACTCAGATGGCCTCTTTGTTTAAGGTATTGAGCAAAATGTCACACCTCTAGTTTACTGGTTGCACAAACAGGAGCTCTGCAGCACCCCCCTCCCAGGAGCCAGGATGGCCCGCACTTCCCTTCCCCTCATTCACACACTTCTGCCTCCCACTTCCTTGCCCAAAGCACAGTAGCTTTTAGTATATATACACATTGCTGGCATGAATAAAGGAGAGAGAGCACTTTTCTCCCAAAGCTTCTCTTTGAGTCCATTTCTTTTGTCTTTGGGTCATTTCTCAAGGTTCCCTTCCCCCGTCCTTTCCAGAAGCTCAGCCTAGGAACTGTTAGCCTGCTGGCAGGAAACAGCTCTGAGGCTTATAGCCTTTTGAAAGGGCAGCCTTGTTCTAGGAGGGAAGAACATCATGTGGATTGTGGCCACACAGGATTAAAGGACCAACAGATGATATGTAACCAATACTCATGCTGCCCCCCTCCAGTCTGGGACCTGTGTCTGTTCCTGCTCTTCCCAACTCAGATTTCTGAACTTGCCTTGTAACCCACACCCCGCCTACTGCATCCTGATTTCCTGTACTGAGACTAGATGGGTTCTCCAGCTTCAGAGACCATGCCTAATCTGCCTAGCTAGGACTGTCCCCATGCTATCTCCATCCCAGCCTTGGTCCTACAAACCCCTCCTGGTCTTCCTACCTGAGATATCATCAGTAGTCTGTCAGAACCCAGCCAGTGGACCCCCATTGCTTTGAATTCCCTTTGCCTCACTGAAGAGCACTTCATTAGTCAGCTTCAAACTATCCTGTCATACCAATAAAAAACTAAAGCAAGAACATGAAGTGCACTTATTCATACCTGACCAGAAAGCTACCAAGCTATATCAACATTATAAACAGAACCAAACGGCGACCAAATTTCATATCAGACATACAACCAACCAAAGAAATCCATATGCCTGAATGACAATGCAAAAACACAAGTAATATAAAAAACCAAGACACTATATCCCCAACAAAATCCACCAGTCCTACAGAAGTATCACCCAGAGGAACCACAGGACACAGAATAGGAAAGAAGAATCATAAACTCATCAAAGAATTTAAAGAACACACAGAAAAACAACTCCAAAATTCTAAGAGGATAAGAATAAGCTCCCATTTGAAGCTGAGGAAAATACAAATATAGAGCTGAATCAGATGATGAAGACAATTCAGGATTCAGTGAATTTGTAAAAGAAATATTGAAGGAAACTCCAGCTGAAATGAAAATGCAATTGAAAAATTCAAAAGTCACTTTGAAATGACAGGAGAAAATCTCACAAGCAGAATGAATGAAATGGAGAACAGAATATCAAAACTGGACAAAGTTGAAGAACTGGACTACTCAAGAAAAGAATATGGACAACTAAATAAACACAGGAATGGAATATGTAGGATATGTGAGACATCATAAAAGCACCAAATCTATGCATCATAGGCAAAGAAGTATGAGAAGAACCTCAGGCAAATGGTATTAACCAGATCATCATCAGGGTTATAGGAGAAAACTCCAAATAAAGGAAAGACATACCTATATAGATACAGAAAGTACACAGAAAACAGATCCAACTAGAACAGAAACTCCCTGCGACATAGCTTAGTAAAAATAGTAAATGTACAGAACAAAGAGAGAATACTAAAAGCTGCTAGAGAAAAGCAAGTTATCTATAAAGGAAAACTCATCAGAATTATAGCTGACTTTTCAATGCAATCCATGAAAGCCAGAAGAGTTTGGATCAAAGTATTCCCAATTCTGAATGACCATAGACGTCAACCCAGAATACTTTATCCAACAAAACTGTCTATTATAGTTGAAAAGGAAAGGAATATGTTCCCTGACATAAATAGGCTGGAAGAATTCATGTCCACCAAACCAGTCCTACAGAGAATATCCCAAAAAATAAAATGTACTGAAGATAGAAATGACTATACCCAAGAAGTTACAGAAACACAAAAGAGGACCAAGAACACAAACCAATTAAAATGGTAGTAATCACTACAAATCTTTCAAAAACAACTCTAAGTATCAAAGACCTCCACTCCTTAGTTAAAAGACACAGGCTAGTGGAATAGATTAAGAAAGAAAATCCATCTTTTTGTTGTCTTCATGAAACATCCCACCTTCAAAGGATCAGCACTACCTTAGAGTGAAAGAATGGAACAATATTCCAAGCAAATGGCAATAAAAAAGAATCAGGTGTTACAATTTGAATATCTGACAAAATAATCTTCAAATTAAAACTAATCAGAAGAGATAAAGAGAGTCACTGCGGTTGACCAAGTAGACATTACAATCATGGATATATATGTACCAAAGTTTGGTGGACCCGATTTCATTAAAGGAGTATTCCAGGACTATAAAACAAAGATTAACCCCAACTCAGTAATAGAGGACTTCAATACTCCACTATCTCTGATAGACAAGTCAACAGGACAAAGAATAAACAGACATTTGAGTTAAATGACAACGTACATCAAATGCACCTAACAAGCAACTACAGAATATTCCTCCTAAGCACCAAAGAACACACTTTCTACTAGTATCCCATTCCAGCTTCTCAAAAGTTGAGTACACATGGGGGCATATAACAAACCTCAAAAAAATACAAACGAATTCCTTAAAAAGTTAAACAAAGCCAAGCGTGACGGCTCATGCCTGTAATCCCAGCACTTGGGAGGCAGAGGCAGGAGGATCTTTGTGAATTCAAAGCCAGCCTGGTCTACATATCCTGTTCCAGGGCAGCTGGGGCTACAGGTAAACCCTGTCTCAAAAAGACAAACAAACAAAAAATTAAATGAAAAACCTCTGATTTATGAAACTCAAATGCTGAGACAAATAAAAAACTATATGAAATCCTGAGTCAAATTTTAGGAAAAAACATAAAAGTGCACCCCCCATTATTTTTTCTAATAAAAGTAATCTTAACTTTATTGATTTTTCAATGTAATTCTAGACCCACTGTTGTTAAGAAACAAAGCTTATTCTTCTATTCAGAATTAATTTTTAAATTGTATTTTATCTTATTTTTTATAGGTCATCCATCTTTTATTTTTCATTGAAGTTTTGTACAATTCATATGACATTTCTCAGTCCAATTTAGACTCCTTCCCCTTTCCATCCCCCTCCCAACTCCACCTGAGTTCATGCATTCTGACATACATGTCTTGCATCTTTTTTCATTCTTTTTAAAGTTTTTCTGTGCAGGGGTTCATTGTTTTGGGCAGAAGTTAACCGTTTCAGTCAGTCCTTTGACCCAGTCCTTTTGTTGTTGTTCCCTACAATTGGCATTGCTTTGAAATATGCATATATGTACATCACACATATACCAAAATTATGACGTCTGAAAGTAAACTATATTAATTCCACAACAAGGTTAGAAATTCACATTTTCCCCTTTAATTTTATATTACTCTAAAGTATGGATACATAACCTTCCCCATATACCACAATTACAAAGTCTGAGAATAAGTGTTAAGTTAATTCTAGATCCCGTTAGGGGATTCACATTATAATGGTATAGTTGCTTTCAGGTAAAAAGAAAAAAGAAATTATATATATATATATATATATAAGAGCAAATTTTGTTTTGTGTTGTTTTGTTTCTGAGTTTGCCTTAAAATACTTCATGCCAATTATTGTACAGGTGTACAGCAGCATGGATGAGAATGCATTTTATTTTCTCTCTCTCTCTCTCTCTCTCTCTCTCTCTCTCTCTTGAGACAGGTATCTCTTTAGCCCCAGCTGACCTGGAACTCACTATGTAGATAAGGCTCGCATTCATTTATAGAGATCTACTGGTCTCTGTCTCCTCATTACTGGGATTAAAGGTGTGTACCACCACGCCTGGCTTACATTTCCATTTAAAAATTATGTCATTTGGGGAAGTCAGCTTGAGGTATGCAGGCACCGAGGGACGACAAACGACCTCAAGAAATGGAGGCAAATGGGGGAGGCCAAAGCGTTGGAGATCAGAATAAAAATCCTGAAAGAAATCTAAGATGCTACTTTGGACATAAACCTCATGTCAATGAAGAATATGGACAGAAGCCTTATGAACTTAGACAACACAGGAAACCCTTCACTTCTCTCAGAAGTGTTGAAAGAGGAATGGGACACACAGGAAAAAGAGCCAATAAATGTATGACAGGTGTGAATATCATCAATTCTAGTTCCATTAAAAGTCATGAACAGACTCATGCTAGAGAGAAGCCCTATCAAGGGAAACAGCATGGCACAGCTTTTCTTTCATCAGTTTCCACTGAGAGATGTGAACAGACTCCCAATAGCCAGAAGACATATGGATATAAACAATATGAAAAAACCTCCAAATCCTCTGTTCCTGTTAAAAAACATGAGCATAATCATAGTATAGAGAAACCCTATGAATGTAATCGATGTCATAAGTTCTTTATTCAGCTCACAAGATTTGAAAGACACATGATAACTAAACACAATAAACGTGAACCTTTTAAATGTAAGGTATGTGGGAAAGTATTCCTTTCTTCCAATATATTTACTATACATAAAAGAACTCATACTGGAGAAAAACACTATAAGTGTAAACAATGTGGTAAAGCTTTCCTTTCCATCATTAATGTTAAACATCACATGAGGTCTGTTCACACTGAAAATGGTCCATTTGAAAATGGTAGCATCTGTGGGAAAAGCTTTCACTTTCTCGGTTCATTTAGAAGACATGAAAGATCTCATACTGGAGAGAAGCCCTATGAATGTCAGCAGTGTGGTAAAACCTTCAGTGTTTCTAGTTCCTTTCATAGACATAAAAAAAGTCATAGTGGGGAGAAGCCCTATGGATGTAAACAATGTGATAAACACTTCAATTGTCGTGCTTCCCTTCAAGATCATGAGAGAACTCATATTGGGAAGAAGCCCCATAAGTGTAAAGAATGTGGTAAAGCCTTCTATTATCCCAGTACATTTAGAAAACACAAAAGAACTCATACTGGAGAGAAGCCCTTTCCATGTAAACAATGTGGAAAAGCTTTCACTGATCCCTCTTCCCTTCGAAGACATGAAAGGTTGCACACTGGAGAGACGCCCTATCAGTGTAAACATTGTGGTAAAGTCTTTAGTACCAGTTACATTCAAAAACATGAAAGGGCTCACATTGAAATGAAGCAGTACTAATGATAAAGAAAAAAGTAAAGCCTTTCACTATTACAGTGAGTTACAAACATAAGAGAACTTAAACTGCAAATCAGCTCTTTGGATGTGAAAAAAAATAGTACTGAAAAACAAACCTGAATTTATGTTTTACTTCTCTCTTTTTTTAAAAACTAAGATCTCAAGTTTTATAGCTGAGGTACAATTTCTCAGGCCTTATTATTTCTAGTTATACTTTCCTTCCGGATGTTTAAGCCTGCACAGTTAGCCCAGATTAACCAAGGTTTTTGTTTTCCCAAAGTCAGTTGAGGATCTGGTCCTCAAGGGTCACTCGGGGTTTTTGGGATTGGGAGTTGTGGGGAGGGAGCCCCTGGCTCCTTTTGGATTTTCATTTACCAGTTCCATCCACTCAAGGACAAAGTCAGGTTGTTTAAGTATGAAATTACCTGTTAGAAAAATTCTTAAAAAGAAATATGGAGAAAGTATTCATTTTCTCCAGTCAGAGGGACACAGTCAATATAGCACTAGAAACCTTAGAGAAGATGAGAAGCAAAAAGCATATAAATAAGAAAGGAGAAATAAGTCATGATATCCTTAATTTTAGGTGATGATTCTGTACAGAAGCGACCATAAAGAGTCAACACTTAGAATTGGGAGACAGGATATAAAATTTCCATACAAAAATCATTAGGTTTCTGTAAACCAAACAACTATGCTGAGGAAGAAAGAATTCCATTTGACAATCTAAGGATTGATTGTAATCACTATGAAAACTCAAATGACATTTTTTTTTCCGCAGTAGAGAAACAATCTTAATTAATTTGGAAGCACAAAAGACTCCAGACAGCCAAAGGAATCCTGGACCATGGAAGACTAGAGGAAACATCAAAGCTCTTTTCAAGTTATATTCCTGAGCATAGTAACAAAAGCAGGATAGTACTCACAAAGCTCAGTTGCCTGATTCTTGCAAGGATGGAAAAAAGTTCTCTGCATATAAGGAAGAAACCAACACTATTGCTAAATTGGATCTGCTTCAATGTCTTTGCACCAGTTTTATCAGTTTGGCTCTTCCTAGAGTTCTGAGGGGAACAGTTGGGCTTGATTCTCAGTAGGGACATCTCAGCAGTTTGGCTCCGATTTTAGATCCCTGGGACCTGGCTTCTCCCAGAAGTGACAAAGCAAGATCAAGGAAAGACATATATGATCACTGACCTGGATGGAGCCCTCACACATAGTTCCTACATGGTCACTGACTTGGATGGAGCCCTCACATATAGTTCCTACATGGTCACTGACCTGGATGGAGCCCTCACACATAGTTCCTTTAAGCCACTGAACAATGCTGAATGCTCAAGAAGCCTTATGTTGATGATTTCCTAAAATGAATGAGGGAGATCTTTGAGTATGTTTTCTTCATTGTCAGCCTGGCCAAGTATGCTGATTGTATTATGGACTTTCAGGACCAATGTGGGGTGTTCTGGGCTCTTCTGGAGTCCCAAATGTTCCACCAGGACTGCCATTTTAAGGACCTCAGTGGCCTAGGAAGGGACTTAAGGAAAACTCTCATCCTGGACAACTCACCTGCATCTAAGATCTTCTGTACAGAGAACCCAGAGCCTGTGCAGTTCTGGTTTGATGATATGGCAGATGCTGAGTTGCTGGACCTGATCGTTGAGGCGCTAACAGAGCAGACGATTTCTGCAGCAGCAAGGCCCCTTAGCCTTCCTGCTATATCACACCTTCCTGATCAGCCTGACTTACCCAGCAGAGCTGAAGCTGGTACATCTTGCCAAAAGGGGCTTGGAAGTAGTGAGACAGTGACTAAAAAGAGCTTCAGGATTCAGTAGATGTGGAGTGGGCAAATTAGACCAGCAATATCCAGAGATGCCTGCTCTGTGCTGTTGGGTTCTGGGGTGTGAATGGGACTGTGAGTGTGTGTGCATGTGTCTGTCTGTCTGTGATGAACTATGGGATTGTGAGTGTGTGTGAATGTGTCTGTCTGTGATAAACTATGGGATTGTGAGTGTGTGTGAATGTGTCTATCTGTGATGAACTATGGCCTGGGGTACCCAGTTTTTCAGTGACGGCAGGGAGAAGCCGAAAAAATAAACACTACCCAAGTTAAAAAAATTATGTGATTTAACGTTAAGAATTCTATGTGTGTGCTGGTACGTGTATGTTCTAGGGGTCTGCCCTCCTACCACCATGTGGGGTCACACTCAGGTTGTCAGGCTTACAGGCAGCACCTCTGTCTGTTGAGTGATCTTTCTATCCAACAATGTCAGCTTTTTTTTGAGTTCCAGGCCAGTGGGTTTTAAAAAGAAAAACAAAAAAAAAAGACTCAAAAAAAAAAAAAGCTGACAATTGTTGGATAGAAGATCACTCAACAGACAAAGGTGCTGCCTGTAAGCCTGACAACCGAGTGTGACCCCANTCACACCTGGCCAAGTTTCAAAAGAATGGGAGCTCTCAAGAGTGTGTAATCCTGGACCGGCTCCTATACTTGAACCTCACAAGACAATGGCCCAGGAAAATTGTGAAGAAGGGACAAGAAATATTTTAAGAGGCAGGGCTGGTGCATGCATGGAGGGAGGAAGAGAGAGTTACAGACTACTGAAAGATTTCACCTGTGAACTTTTGGAGTATGTTCGGCATCAAACACGGGAACCCATGCCAACTCAGCAAGGTTCTCGACTTGAGGATAGATATGGGTTGGGGATTGGCCCTGGACTGAGAGCTAGTGGAGACTGAGTGCTGCTGGGTAAGGAAGGAAGTAAATGCACTACTTAAGATCTTCTAGACCTGGTGATCTGGACCCAGTAGATGGATTTGCACAAGACAGGAATATCTGGGTTCAAACGCTTGACTGGACAGGACTACTTAATTGGATGATGTAATGAAATGAGTTCTGATGGGGATTTGGTGGATGGAGCGTGGTCTCCTAAATTTGATTTAAAATCCATTGTCTGAAATGGACAATATCATCAAGAAAACAAGGAGACACAAAGAAGTAAAGAACGAAAGAGAAGAAAGATAAGAAAGAAAGAAAGAAAAAAGAAAAGAAAACGGAAAGAAGAACTAAACGAAAGAAAAGAAAGAAAGGAAATTTAAATACGTTATTAAAAGGTAGTCTAAGAGCTGGGCATGATGTGACATCTTTAACCCTACGCACTCCTGGGGCAGGCAGAGGCAGGCTGGGATCTTTGTACGTGTAACGGCCAGCGTGTCTACAGAGTGAGTGCCAGGCGCCAGCTGGGCTAGGAGGACCCTGTCTCCAAAAAACGACACACTACACACACACATCTAACACACACAAAGGTCAGTCTAAGGCACTGAGCGATGCAGATGTGATAAGGAGCATATCCAAATGCCTACATGTGAGAACGTTACAGGCTCACAGATAAAGAAAGACAAAGTATTAATGTGGTTAATTAAGGAATGTTAAATGGTGTTAAATGGGGATTGGTGCAAAATAGAAATTAGGGTAATGCATGGATTAGAAGAGCGGAAACTTCATTGTGAAGGTAAATGAAGAAGGAGCGAAGGCTGGAGGAGGCAGGTCAGGGCCTGGGAAACAAAAAGCACATGTGTGAATTGGATTTTTTAAAATATTTTTTGTTGTTGTTTTTATTCAACCATGTATGAGTGTTTCAACTGGCATGTATGCAAGTGCATTGTGTGCCGTGCAATGCACATGGAGGTCAGGAGAGGGATAGTGCCCCCTGAAACATAACCAGAAGTTGGCACTTGAGAAGTCTGATATGATCTCTAAAAGTAATAAAAAATGACCTTCGTCCGGTGATGCTACATGTAAGTACTGTGTTCTGTGGGGCATGTGGCACACAACCTTTAATCCTAGCACTTGGAAGCAGAGCAGGTGGGGTATCTTTGTGAGCATCAAGGCCAGCCTGTCTATAGAGTGAGTTCCCAGGCCGCTGGGGCTAAAGGGAAGACCCTGTCTGGAAAAGACCAAAAAAAAAAAAAAAACAAAAAAACTCTATAGACCAGGCTGGCCTTGATCTCACAAAGATCCACCTGCCTCTGCTTCCCAAGTGCTAGGATTAAAGGTGTGTGCCACCATGCCCAGCAGAAACATCAGCTCTTAATCATGGAAGGTCATTTTTTATTACTTTTAGAGATCATATCATACTTCTCAAGTGCCAATTTCTGGTTATGTTTCAGGGGGCACTATGTCCTCTCCTGACCTCCATGTGCATTGCACGGCACACATGCACTTGCATACATGCAGTTGAAACACTCATACATGTTGAATAAAAACAAAACAAAAAATATTTTAAAAAATCTCAATTCACACATGTGCTTTTGTTTCCCAGGCCTGACCTCCTCCTCCAGCCTTCGCTCCTTCTTCATTTACCTTCACAATGAAGTTTCCGCTCTTCTAATCCATGCATTACCCTAATTTCTATTTTGCACCAATCCCCATTTAACACCATTTAACATTCCTTAATTAACCACATTAATACTTTGTCTTTCTTTATCTGTGAGCCTGTAACGTTCTCACATGTAGGCATTTGGATATGCTCCTTATCACATCTGCATGCTCAGTGCCTTAGACATGCCTTTGTGTGTGTGTGTGTGTGTGTGTGTGTGTGTGTTTTGGAGACAGGGTCTCCCTGTAGCCCCAGCTGTCCTGGAACTCACTCTGTAGACCACGCTGGCCTTACACTTACAAAGATCCACCTGCCTCTGCCTCCAGAGTGCTAGGGTTAAAGATGTGCACCATCATGCCCAGCTCTTAGACATACCTTTAAATAAGTTATTTAAATTTCTTTCTTTCTTTCTTTCTTTCTTTCTTTCTTTCTTTCTTTCTTTCTTTCTTTCTTTCTTTCTTTCTTTCTTTCTTTTATTGATGATTTGTCCATTTCATACAATGGATTCTAATCAAATTTAGGAGACCCCTCCATGCCCCAAACCCCCATCAGAACTCATTCATTACATCATCGAAGTTAAGTCCTATCCAGTCAAGCTTTTGAACCCAGATATTCCTTCTGTGCAAATCCATCTACTGGAGTCCAGTCACCAGGTCTAGAAATCTTAAGTAGTGCATACTCTTCCTTACCCAGCAGCACTCAGTCTCCACTAGCTCTCAGTCCAGGGCCAGTCCCCCACCCATTTATCTTCCTCCAGTCTGAGACCTTGTCTGAGTTGGCATGGGTCCCGTGTTTGATGCCAGCATCTCCAAAAGTTCACAGGTGAAATCTTTCAGTAGTCTGTAAGCCTCTGCTTCCCTCCATGCATGCACCAGCCCTGCCTCTTAAAATATTTCTGTCCCTCTCTTCCACAATTATTCCTGGGCCATTGTCTTGTGAGGTTCAATATAGGAGTCCTGTCCAGGAATACACACTCTGGAGGCTCCCATTCTTTGAAACTTGGCCAGTTGTGGCCTTCTGTTTGCATTGCACTCTATTGTGTGAGGAAGCTTCACTGGTGAGCACTGGCGATGCACCCATTTTCTCTCCCCTCATTCTGTGATGTTCCCAGGAGTTTTCAGTGTAGAGATTCAAATGTAGATGTGTCTCCTAGGATTGGGAAACTTTCAGATGTATATTTTCTGTGTTTGACCAGTTTTGGATTCTGCAGCAGTGTCCTTCTGTTGCAAAGAAAAGCTTGTTTGATGAGTGGTGTACCATATGCTTGTCTGTAAATACAAGAGGCCATAAAAAGCATATGGTAAGAAGCTCCATTTGTCAAGAGATATGACACACATATGGTTTCCTCTAGTATCTGTGTCCTCCCTAGCTATGTGCATTTGGCTGTTTACAGTGCCACCCATGATAGATAGTTATCAATTATCCCACAAATAATAGTGCCACTACTGCAGCAATAGAGGTAGTTTGCTGTGCAGCTCATTATGGTTATGAGGCTTTAGGGCTGGGTTGTGGCATTGAGTTTCTCCCTCAGCATTGTACATATTATCTAGCATTACGTGCAATAAACTTCAGGTAGAAGACTTCCAGGTCAGCTCCTGCTTTATTACTCTTCTATTTCTGAAATATGCCCTGTCTTGAGCAGTAGGGTTTCATTTTCTGGTTCTCGGAGATAATCAAGAGCTTCGGTGATATCCTGTGTTATTTTGAAAGTCTCTTGGATCATGCTCACCAACCACCCAAAGAGATCTATATTCTGTCTGGCACTGTGTTCCTTGGCATACAGCCTCCAGGTACACCTGTTCATAATGTTCAGACAGTGTATGTGCATTTCCCATGGGGTCTTGGGGCATCACTAGCTACCCAAGATCCAATCATCTCTATTCTTTCTTTCTCCCTTCCCAACTCCCTCCTCTGTCTCCAACCCCAGTAACCCCACTATCCCTACCCCCCTCATCTCCTGGGCTCCCTCATCCTCCACCATGCCCCCCCATATGTCCCTTCCTTCTCCTCTCCTAACTCGATACTCTCACTTTCCCCACTTCCTTCAAGTAACATCTGTTCCTTACTATGCTCCTCTTTCAGATTCTTTCTTTCCTTTACCTTCAAGTATCCTTTCCAATGTCTTGGCTCCTGGTGTTACATCAGGATATATATTCACATATAGGGAATTGGTGCTACGATCCACAAATGAGGGAGAACATATGTCACTTGGTTTTCTGTCTTTGTGTTACCTCATTTAGTATAACATTCTCAACCTGTGAATTTCATAATTTTATCTTTTCTTTCTACTGAGTAGTACTCCATTGTGTAGATGTACCACATCTTCATTATCCATTCATCAGTTGTGGGACATTTAGGCTGTTTCCACCCCTCAGCTATTATGAAGAGAGAAGCAATGAACATGGATATACAGATATCTTTACAGTATGATGAGTTCTTTGGGTATATGCCAAGGAGTCATATAACGGGATCATATGTAGGTTCATTTTTAGGGTTTTTTGGAGAGTTTCCCACACTGCCTTCCATAGTGGCTGCAATAGTTTGCATTCCCACTAGCAGTGAATGAGTGTTTCCCTTTCTCCACATCCTTGCCAGGATTTAGTGTCCTTTGTTCTCTTGATCTTAGCCAGTCAGATTGGGGTAAAATGGACTCTTAAAATGTTTTTTTTTTTTTTAATCTGCATTTCTCGAATTACTAAGGTTGTTGAGCAGTTTTTAAGGTGTTTCTTTGGCATTTTTATTTCTTCATTTGAGAACTCTCTGTTCAGATCTATAGCCCATCTTTTAATTGGGTTGTTTCTTTTCTTGCTACTTTGTTTTTTGAGTTCTTTGTATATTCTGGATATTAGTCCTCTTTTGGATGTGTAACTGGTAAAGGTTTTCTCCAACTCAGTGGGTTTCCTGTTCACTTCCCTGGTTGTTTCTTTTGCTGTACAGAAACTTTATAGCTTACTGAGGTTGTACTTACTGGTTGTTGACCTTAATTCCTGAGCCACTGATATCCAATTAAGAAGTCTTTTCATAATCCTCCATCTTGGAGGGTTATGAAAATACTGCCTATGTATTCTTCTAGCAGTTTCAGATTTTATACTGAGGTCTCTGAATCACTTAATGTTGACTTTTGTGTTGGGAGAAAGAACAATTTCATTGTTCTACAGGTGGAGATCCAGTTCTGTCAGCACCAGTTGCTGAAGATGCTGTCTTTCCTCCATTTTGTATTCTTGGCAACTTTGTCAAATATCAGTTGGTTGAAATTGTGTGTACCCATGTTTGGGTCTTCTTTTCTGTTCCATGGATCTACCTGTCTATTTTTGTACCAGTACCACACTGATTTTATAACTACGGTTCTGTAATATAACCTGAGGTCTGGTATGTTGATGCCCCCCACATTATTCTTTTTGCTCAAGATTGTTTTGGCTATTTGGGGTCTTTTTTGATTCCTTATAAATTTTTAGATTTTTTGAGCTCTATGATGAATGTTGTGGGTCTTTTGATTGGCATTGCATTGAATCTACAGATTCTCATGAGATGGTCATTTTCACAACATGATTTTAACAATTCACAAGCATGGCAGATTTTCCATCTCCTGGTGTCTTCCTCTATCTATTTCTTTAGGGATTTGACATTTTCATTGTAGAAATCTTTAATGTTTTTGGTTAGGTTTATTCCCAGATATTTTTATTATTTTATTTTATTTTATTTTATGTGTATGAGTGTACTGTCTGAGTGTAGGTAGGTGCATCTGTGTCATGCAATGCTGTGGAGGTCAGAAGAGGGTGTCAGATTCCCCTGGAACTGGAGTTAAAGATGTTTTTTAGCCACCATGTGGGTGCTGGGAATCAAACCCCAGGTCCTCTGCAAGAGAAATCAGTGCTCTTAATTGTTGAGCTATCTCTCAAGGCACCCCCCCATATTGTTTTTAAAGTTATTGTGAGAGGGTGGGTTTCCTTGTAGAATTTTTTCTGATTGCTTGTGGTTGGTATATAGAAAGGATATTATTTTTGTATGTGTTGATTTTGTAACCTGTCACTTTACTGAAAATACTAATTATTTCCATCAGTTTTTTGGTGGAATTTTTTTGGATTTCTTATGTATAATATCTTGTTGGCAAATAGAGATAATTTGACTTCTTTTCCAGTTAGTGCTCATTTAATTTCCTTCTCTTGTCCTATTGCTCTTGCAAGGGTTTCAAGCAATATATTGAAAAGGAGTGGGGAGAGTGGACATCCTTGTTTTGTTCCTGATTTTCATGGGAATTCTTCAAGTTTTTCTCCATTTAGAAAGATATTGGCTGTTGTATACAACTTTAATGATATTGAGGTATGCTCCACCCAGACCAATTCTTTCTAGGACATTTAGTATGAATGCATATTGGATTTTATCAAAGGTATTTTCTGCATCTATTGATATTACAAAGTGATTTTGTCTTCAAGTCCATTTATACATTTTATTATGTTTATTGACTTATGCATATTGAACCATCCCTGCATCTCTGGACTAAAGCCTACCTGAACATGGTGGATAGTCTTTTTGATGTGCATCTGCATGCAGTTTGCTAGCATTTTGTTTAGTATCTTTGCATCTATATTCATTAAGGATATGAGCCTATAGTTCTTTTTTTTCTTTGTTGAATCTTTACCTGGTTTTGGTATTAGAGTGATGCTGGGTTCATAGAAGGAGTTAGGAAGTTCTCCCCATGTTACTATCCTTTTGAATAATTTAAGCAGTATTGGTTGTAGATTGTCCTAGTTTGTCTTCCATTGCTGTGACAAAACACTCTGACCAACACCGACTTGGGGAGAAAAGGGTTTATTCAGCTTACATCTCCTGTGGCACAGTTTATCACTTAGGGAGCCCAAGGCAGGAACTCAGGGCAGGAACCTGGAGGCAGGATCTGATGCACAGGCCATGGAGGAATGCTGTTCACTGGCTTGCTTCCCTGGCCCATGCCCAGCCTGACCTCTTATACAGTACACAACATCCTGCCCAGGGTGGCACCACCCATAGTGGGCTGGGCCCTCCCACACTGCTCAACAATCAAGACAATACTCCATAGATATGGCCACAGGCCAATCCAATGGAGCCAATTCCCCAATTGAGTCTACCTCAACCCAGGTGTATCAAGTTGACACTAAAGCTATCCAGCACATAGATCTTCTTTGAATATCTGGTAGAATTATGTTTGTAGTCAATTTTAGAAAAGTTTGCATGGACTGCTGAAAAGAAAATTCTTCGATGTGCAGGTGGAAAATTATGTGGATGTCTGTAGTATAGCCAGTATGCTGAGAACTACGCATATGCAGAGCTTGTCTCTCATCAACCCAACCTGCCCTAGGCAGGTGAGATCATACAAGCAGCGTTGCAGACCTGGGCCAATCAGATGACAAGAGAAGAGCGGGAATGTGAACAGTACATAACTCCTAACCCTGCCCCCAGTAAATGAGTCCATGACAGCTCCCCCTCTGTCTGTGTTCACCCGACTCCCAGGGTCTGTGTTTTGACTCTGTGCCTCTCACCCCCATTTATCCCTTCGGTTGGACCTTGAAATTCCCCAGCAGGCCTGGGATTGAGTACCTCTGGCTTCCAACGTGTTTTTTTGGACCCCCTTCCCCCGTGCTGGCAAGGCACCCCCTTCCTTGATCATAGTTGAGTAAGCTCCATTCTGCATTCTTTGCTCTTTCAGCCAGCATTAGGGTGAGTGCCTGCCCCTCCAAACCCCCTTTCCTCCCTTACCATTTCCTGCCCTCATGGATAATATTCCTCCACACATTTGGGAGCCATGGACGGCTGCCCCACTCCTCCAGACCCGTGGCCTTAAAATGAAATCACAGGACTCGGATTCATTTGGGAGGAGGCCATTTGCATTGCCCCTCCTCACCATAATTGCAAACCTTAGGGGCTCTTCGGTGGAGGATGTTCTGCTTGAGCATAACTCAGCCTGCTACAAAGAATGCCGAGAAGTTGGCTCTGCCCTGTGTCCCTGACTTTCACCAGGACGAGGAATGTTCTCCCCCAATCCCCACACCCCCAAACTCCCTTCAGCTGCCCCTGGTAGGGATACTCATTCTCCCCCCACAAATATACCCTTGGAGGGGGGGCCCAGGAAGCTCTCTCCCACAGGAGGGACTAGAGACATCTCGTTCAGCTGGCTGTGTCTCTTGGGTAAGAAAGAGCTCAATTCTTTTTTTTTTCTTTTACTTTCATTTTGGTTTTGTTTAAACTCAAATTTCTGTTCTGGGGGTGCTCGGTTAGGAGAAACTGGATGCAGTATTTCTCCTTGAGTGCAGAGATGGAGGAATGCCCTAACTCTCCACTGGTAAAGTGCAAACATGTGGTTCACCTCAGCAATTTGGAATCCAGGCAAGTGGTCTGGATTTTTGGTTCTGGGACCAACAGGGTGTCGGCTCCATGCGTGCAATGTTTCCTCTCTTTGTCTGACTATGTCTTGTGTTTATGGTAACTGTTCTTCTGTGTTTCTAAGCATGTGTCTAAGTTTTTATGTGTGTTTGTAAATAAGTAATTATAATTGTCTCATGTTGGTCCTGTCAAACAAAGTGGCCACTTCAAGTTTCAATCTTTTAAAGTGCACAGAACCATTCATTTTGGCATGCCAGACTAGATACGCATGTGCAAACTTTAAAAATTGATATTTAAAAATGCATTTAAAAGGCCTAAAATTTGGTTTGTGTCTGCTTTCAAAAGGGATTGTGTGAGGTAACTTGCTTGCTTTGGAATTATCTGCTTTCTTTTGAGACTTCTGGAGGTCAGATTCTCTGATTTAACATCAACTAGCCTTTGGGACTGGGAATGAATTCTTGGACCAGGTGTGGTGGCACACACCTTTAATCTTGGGAGGCTGAGGCAGGCAGTTATTTGTGAGCTCAAGGTCAGCCCATTAGGTCTGCTTTGTTGAGTTTCCTCCACCCAGCTGCTATCTCAAAGGACCAGAGATAATCTGCCTCTTACTAGCAAGTAAAATTTACATCAGCAGTTAGTCAGGAATCCTGGTCTGGCTTGGGACGTGGCAACCTTTCTGGCTCTGCTAGAAACCAATTTTGGGCTCTGGCACATGGCTTCCAGGGGTGAATTATGGGCTCTTGCCTCCAAGGAGTGAGGAAGAGCAGTCTGGAACAGCTTTTGGGCTCTGTTGTTTCTGCAAGAATTTTTGAGCCTGTTTCCCTCCCTCCCTTTTTCCTCATGGGAGGAAAAGGGACCTCTCTGGGTCTGTGCCCTCCTTGCTGATCTGGCTGGCAGACTGTTTGCTTGTGTTGAGGAAGAGTTGGTCTCAGAGAACTGGGTGAATCAAATTCGTGAAAACTACTTCACTCCATGCTTTTAGTCTCTTAGCCAGGAGTGGCTGCACACACCTTTAATCCTAGCACTTTGAAGGCAGAGGCAACCTGATCTCCAGCACAGCCAGAGCTACAGGGAAACCCTGTCTCAAAAAAGACAAAAAATAAAAATTAAAAAAAATATTGTGATTACTTTAAGATGTTAGAGCAACCTCTTGCTCCAGGCTCCTGATGTTTTGAATGTATATGTTTGAGTCTTTTTAAACTATGGCAGTTCAGTTCAGCTTATGGATAAGTACCTATTTGGAGGGTGTAAGTACCTTAAGCCCTAATACTTAGTAAAATCTTATTCTGACACCCCTAATCAGAAATATAAATATTTTGGTGATATAACTTGAGTACTCTAACAACGACAACAAAATGTTTCCGAACTCTCTTCCAGCACTCAGGAGACAAAGGCATGTGGATATCTTGGTCTGGTTTGGGTGGAGAACTGATACCAGAATGGCTTGGGCCAGCCCTGTTTCTTGCCTCCAGGGTGGGAGAACTACTCATCCTGGTGTAGCTAATGGGTTTTATTGTGTTTCCTATCTGTTTCCCCCACCCCCTTCCTCCTTTTAGGAAGCAAACATACCTCCCTGGGTTTGAACTGGTCTGGCCACTCCTGGAAGTTCCCCAGCCAGGTGTGGTTGGCCACACCTTTAATTCTAGCACAGCCAAGGTCTTTAGGTGTAGAGATCATTAGTGTAGAATTTCTGATTCAGAAACAAATAACTGGCCCAATTTAATCCTAAATTAAAAATAGGAAAATTTGCCTCATAGCTAGACGACCTCAATGCTGTATAAACTGTGAGGATTAAAGTGTTGTTATATTGACTGTTATAACTTAAGAGTCATATTTTACTCTGATTTAAGTTTTCATCTCTAGAGTTTTCATCAAGGTGCTGATGGAGCTGTTTACAAGTAAAGTGTCATGTGAGTTAAAACTGTTAACATTCCCTTTTTATTATTCTTAGGAGATTCACTGGTTTCTTTTCATAAGCAAAAGGTACCTTTTCTTTTTTTTTTACATAGAATTTTATTTATTTATTTATTTATTTATTTATTTATTTATTTTCTATGTGTATGAATGTACTGTCTGTATGTAGGTTTGTGCACCCGTGTCATGAAATGCTGCAGAGGCCAGAGGAACTGGAGTTCTCCTGGAATTGGAGTTACAGATGGTTCTCAGCCACCATGTGGGTGCTGGGGATCAAACCTGGGTCCTCTACAAGAGCAATAAGCACTCTTAACAGCTAGGCTATCTCTTCAGCCCCAAAAGTACCTCTTCTTAAAAGTGCACTTTGCACAGGAGCCTGGAACTTGCTCCAGACAGGTAGATTTTGGGGTAGATTGAATCTTGGGTTGCTGGAAAAGGGTCTAAACCCTAAACCCTTGTAGGGGGTGGCTTTCAGGGTGGAGCCACCCTTCGCCTTTGCAGCCAGTGCCGGGTGGGTTTGGTGCCATTGTGCCTTTGTGCGGGGTGCTCCTGAAACACAGGAGCCCGGACCTCACTCCAGACAGCTACTGGGGCAGGCTAAGTAAGGCATATTCACCCCCCAGAAACTGGAGTTGATGAGAGAATTTCCAAGTGGATTTTTTTTTGAGAACCTTCAGAACAGGAAGGGAAGAGTGACTTAGACTTCCAATATCCAATATATAAACAAAAATGAAAGCCTGAGACCTAGACAAGTCAATACTCCATAAACAAGGAGAAAAAAAAAAAAAAGCATCAGAAGGAGGCAAGCAAAACCAGCCTCTAACATTGTGAAAAGA
>VZQC01007282.1:912475-946609 GCA_009823505.1 Rhizomys pruinosus
AAAAAAAAAAAAAGAGGCTTTGTGGAGCTGCAGAGATGGCTCAGTGGTTAGGAGCACTGATTTCTCTTACAGAAGACTCAGTTTCCATTCCTAGCACCCACAGGGTGGCTAACGATGCCTTCTTCTACCTCCATGGGCACTGGACTACACGAGAACACTTACACACATCCAGGCAATGCACCCATATACATAAAATAACAATAAGTAAAAAGAAAAACAATGAGGCTTTGTAAAGAAAGCCAATCAATGATGTAAATAAAATACCTGAAAGGAAATTTTAATCAACTTGCCTATGCAACAGCTTTTGCACTCTTTGAATATAGTAAAATTATCCGTGCTGTGCCTAAATGTCTGTCTCTCTGAATTTAGTCACATTATTAGAGATGGCAGAAAAAGAACTAGAAAAAGTATTTCTATGCTCCAGGAAATTTACAAATGTCAATTAATTCATATGTCTCCATATTTATATGAGTTGGTATAGTTTTTATATTCATGTTAGAATGCCATTCGGCTTTTCCCATAGATTTTCCTAGCAAAATTCATTATTGATTTTATACGTATGTATTAGAAAATCAGAGTTTTTTGGGTTCTACTCCAAGCATTAAGTGCTCATCTTTCAATGTTTTCATTGAACAACAAATAGCATAGAAAGAGTACCTGCTCACAGAGCTTGCTTAATAAACAGGGAAGATATGCTTAAAAAAGTGTCCATTGAAATGTGCATTAAGAAGGCTTTATTAATATCCTGTTCACAATTTACCATGCTCTCTTGCTTTTTAAAATTTTTGTTTTTGTAAACTTCGAAGAGATTAATCCTTCATATATAAAGGCATAAGCAGTTTTTGTCTTTTTACTTTTAAGCAAATCTTATAGACAAATGAGCCTTTACTTAAACTAATCATGAGACTTCCAGGGACTTTAGTGACCAAGCCCAAGTCTAATCAGATACAAGGGCCTCTCTTCTGAGTTCTGGATACTCAAATCCCAATTTGGGGAGCAATGACTTTCTACCCTCTCTTCCTTCCTTCCTTCCTTCCTTCCTCCCTCACTCCCCCTTCTCTCCCTTCCCCTCCCCTCCCCTCCATTCCCTTCCCTTCTTCCCTTCCCTTCCTTCCTATTTTCTTTCTGTTTTTGGATAGGTCAAGCAGGCTCTGATTCCCTGTTTCACTGAGGCTGACTTTAAACTCCTGATCCTTCTGCCTCTGCCTCCTGGGTGCCCCAACGCCCATCTTCCTACAGATTAACTAAGTGCAACCACAACTTGGCACTCCACTGACTTAAAAGGCAGACACCCAAATCTCTTATGTATAATTTTCAGGTACAAAAAGTTGTGAACATTGGAATTTTATTTTTCACAAAGCCGTTACACACATCAATGCTGTGAAAAACATAATTCCACCTGACTGAGTCCAGCAGTTGTTCTCTGTCCATCCAGTTGCAGAACATAAGAGAATCGGCGACTGACACAGTGGTATTTTCTCTCTACATAGCAAAGCATTATGTGCTACCTTTCCATGAATGCAGTTATGATTTGACAGTTGAACCGTGTAAGTGTAAATATAGTTCAGGCTTTAGTACTTTTGAGGAAATTCCACATTGATGTTTACAGTGCTCCACCAGCTCTCATTCCTACCAGCTATGTGCAATGATTCTTTTTCCCTTCACACCCCCCCACCGCCACCACTTGTCATCTGTTTTCTTTTTTAATGTATATTTTTATTGAGTTTTTGTACACTTAATATAATAGATCTTAATCAAATTTAGACCCCTTCCCCATCTGTGTCCCCCACAGCCCTCCCCCACCATATTTCATGCATGCTGTCATATATGTTAAGTCCTATCTGGTTGAGCATTTGTACCCAGATGTCCCTCGGTGCAAGTTCATCCACTGGAGTCTGGTCAGCTTGTCTAGACTCATGCCCTGGAAGATCTACTCTCCCTAACTCCAAGTAATCAGTTGCCAGTAGTCCCTCCAATAAGGAGGGAGCCTGTTGCCCACTGCCCATTTCCCAAGTTCTATGCTGGGTTTCTGTCTGATTAGGTCAGCATGGGTTTTGTGCATGCCGTCACCATTGTTGCTGTTAATCTGAGCAAGTTCCCACAGGCCCGAAGGCCTCTGTTTCCTCTGGCTCATGCGCCCACCCTGGATCTTCCATGATGGTTCCCGAGCCTCCCAGGTTAAGTGCCCCCTCTTCCCCCTTGATAATAACTTTCTCCTATTACCTCTGATCTCTTGAGTTCCCTCGTCTCCTTTACCCCCATAGTTCTGTGTATGTCCTTCCCTTCCCCCTCCCATTTAAATTTCCCCCATTTCCACATTAATAGCAGCTGTCTTCTCTCTCAGGCTCCTTTCCCTTCACCTCCCTACTTCCTTTCCATTTCCCTGGCTCCTGCAATTGCATCAGGGTATCTACAGACATATAAAAGATTTGGGGCTAGTATCCACAAATGAGAGAAAACATACATTATATATTTTTCTGAGCCTGTGTTACTTCACTTAGTATTACAGTTTCTAGTTCCATTCATTTGCCTGCAAATTGCATGACTTCATCTTTCTTTATTGCTGAGTAGAACTCTATTGTGTGACTATGCCACAGTTAGTTGCTTCGATTTCTTAGCTGTTGTGAAAAGATCAGCAAATAACAGGTGCTCTACAGTTGGATGAGTCTTTTGGGTTTATGCCAAGGAGTATTCTAATTAGTTCATATGGTAGGTTCGTTTTTAGTTCCTTCAGGCTTCTCCACACTGATTCCATGGTGTTTGCATTAGCTTGTAATCCCACCAGCAGTGAAGGAGTGTCCCCTTCTCTCCACATCCTCTCCAGCATTTTTAAAAATTTTTAAAAAAATTTTATTATTTCTGTATGTGTATGAATGTACTGTCTGCATGCAGGTTTGTGCACCCATGTCGTGCAATACCGCGGAGGTCAGAAGAGGGTGTTGGATTCCCCTGGAACTGGAGTTCTCCTGGAATTAGTGTTTCGGATGGTTCTCGGCCACCATGTGGGTGCTGGGGATCAAACCCGGGTCCTCTGTAAGGGCGGTTTGTGCTCTTAATTGCTAGGCCATCTCTCCAGACCCTCTCCAGCATTTTATATTGTTTTCTTGATCTTAACCAGTCTGACTGGTTAAAGTGGTTTGGATTTGCATTTCTCTAATTATCAAGGATGTTGAGCAATTTTAAATGTGTTTCTTAGCCATTTTTATTTCTTGAAATTTGAAAGCTGTCTGTTCAGGTCCTTAGGGCATTTTTTTTGGATTATTTATATTCTTGTTTCTTTCTTTTTTTTTTTTTTTTGAGGTCTTTGTATATTCTGGATATTAATCCTCTGTCGAATGTGTACCAGGTGAAGATTTTCTCCCACTCAGTGAGTTTCCTCTTCACTTCCTTGGTTGTTTCTTCTGCTGTACGGAAGCTTTGTAGTTAATGAAGTTTCACTTGTGGTTTGTTGACCTTAATGCCTGAGCAACTGATGTCTGATTTAGAAAGTCCTTTTCTACACCTATGTCTTGTAGTGTATTTCTTATTTTTCTTCTAACAGTTTCAGAGTTTCAGGTTTTTTCATATTGAGGTTTGATCTATTTGGAGTTGACTTTTGTGAAAAGATAAGGGTTTAGCTTCATCCTTTTACAGGTGAAGATCCAGTTTTGCCAGCACCATTCATTGAAGATATCTTATTCTGGAGTTTGTTCTTGGCACCTTTTTCCAATATCAGGTGAGTGAAAAACTGCATTCCCTCATGTTTGAGTCTTCTATTATGTTCCATTGATCTATGTGTCTATTTTTGTGCCAGTACCATGATGTTTTTATGACTATAGCTCTGTAATATAATTTGAGATCTGGTATGGTGATCTCTCTAGCATTGTTCTTTTTGCTCAATATTGCTTTGGCAATTTGCAGTCTTTTGTAATTCCATATAAACATTAGGAGGTTTTTTTTCCCTTAGCTCTGTGAAGAATGTCATTGGGATTTTGATTGGCATTGCATTGACTCTGTAGATTGCTTTTTGTATGATGGTGATTTTCAAAATTATTAATTCTACCAATTCATGAGCATGGGAGGTGCTTCCACCTCTTGATGTCTTCCTCTATCTCTTTAGAGATTAAAATTTTTCATTGGAGAGATCTTTAATGCCTTTGGTTAGGTTTATTCCTAGGTATTTTATTTTATTGATTCTATTTTGAATGGGAGGGTTTCTATGAATTCTTTTTCTGATTGCTTATTACTGATATATAGAAAGGGCATTGAATTTTGTAAGTTTATTTTGTAGGCTTCTGAAAGTATTAGTCATTTCTAACAGTTTTCTATTGTAAATTTTGAGATATCTTATGTATAATATCATAGCTCCAAATATTGATAATTCCACTTAATATTTTTAATTTCCTTCTCTTGTCTAATTGCTCTAGATAGAGTTTCAAGCACTATATTGAAAAGAGAGTGGAAATACTGGACAGCCTTGTATCTGGTTCCTGATGTTAAGGTAATGCTTCCAGTTTTTCTCCATTTAGAATGATGTTGGCTGTGGGTTTGTTGTGTATAGCTTTAATTATGCTGAGGTATGTTCCTTCAAGCCCGTTTGCCTTTAGGACTTTTAACATGAATGCATATTAGTCAGAAGAGGGCATTGGATACCCTGGGCTTGGAGTTACTGATAGCTCCAACTACCATGTGGATGCTGGGAGTTGAACTCGGGTCCTCTGGGAGAGCAGCCAGTGCTCTTAACTGCTGAACCATCTCTCCAGCCCGAGTTTTTCTTTATATGTACCTTGTTTTTTTCTAGCAGCCTTCATTACCCTCTTTGATCTGCATATTTAATGTTTTTACTCTGATATGCTGTGGGGATTTTCTGTTCTGGTTATGTGTTTCTTGAATCACTGTAGTCAAATCTTTCCTTAATTTAGGGAAGTTTTTGTGCATAATCTGGTTGAAGATATGTTCAGTGCCATTGGCCCGAGATTCTTCTCCTTCCTGTATGCCTATAATTTGTAGATTTGTTCTTTTCATGTTGCTTGACATATCCAGCATATTCCATTCTTGTGTTTTAAAATTTTTTATACACTCTTTGCTTAAGGACTCCAGATCTTTAACTTTGTCATTCAGTCTTGATATTCTATTTTCTGTTTCATTCATTCCTCTTGTGAGGTTTTCTGCTGTTGTTTCCATCAAATTGGCTTATTGGCTTTTTCAATTTCATCCTCATTCCTGTTTGGGTTTTCCTCACTATTTCTTTTGTGAATTCAGTTTTCAAGACATGAGTTGTTTTTAATATTTCATTAAGTCACATAGTTTATATTCCTGAGCTTCCATCACAAGTTCTTTGAGTTGTTTATCCATGTTTTCTTTAAGTTATTTGATCATGTTTATAATTGTGCCTTTAAATTGTGAGTCCAGCTGTTCCTCCGAGTGCTTTTCATACAGTGCACTTCTACACATTTTGGGGGACATATTCTCTTGGTTTTTCATATTACTTATGACTTTGAGCTGCTGTTTGGGAATATGGATCTTCTTCGTTGGTTATCTGTCCAGTAGGTACTTCTGACTGACTTTTGTTTAATTGAATTTTTGTATGTTTATATTGTTAATGTAGCTTGGTTACTTTTTTCTGAGTCCTAGGTGGGTAGGTCTGTCCAGCAGATTGAGAGCCAAAGAAGATGGTGTTTGGGACCACCTGATGGGGTGCTTAGAAATCTGTGCTAGGGTGATTAGATAGTTGGGGTTAGGGAATTAGTTCAGAGATCTGAGGCAGGGGAATTGGTGCCTGGGAAGATCCAAGGCTGAGTGAGGACTGGTGGGTGGGGAGAGGAACTGAATAGAGAGGCAGGTGGGTGGGTTCTGACTTACCAAGACCGTCCATAGGGCAAGTCTGTCAGGCAGGTTTGAAACCAGGGAGGTTGGGCATGGGGGAGGGGTAACCTGAAGAGATGCTTTTATGCTAGGGTGTCTAGTAAGTCTGGGTTAGGGAGATAGACCAGAGGTCTAAGGTGGAAGATTTGTTGATTGCCTGTGTCTGAGGCTGGCAGGATCAGGGTGGTGGAGGGTGCAAAGATCTGAATAGAGATTCTGGAAAGCAGAACTGACTTACCAGGGTTCTAGGTAGGGTAAGACACAAATATTTTTTAAAATTTTTATTTGTGTATGAGTGTATTGCCTGTGTATATGTAAATGTACTTGTGTTACACAATGCCTGAGGAGGTCAGGAGGCATTGGAATCCCTGGAACTGTAGGTACAGATGGTTGTTAGCTGCCATGTGGATATTTGGATTTGAACCTGGGCCCTCTGCAAGAGGAGTACTGCTCTTAACTGATGAACCATCCCTCCAGTCCCCTGGGATTCACACTTAAAAGAAAACTAACTCCTCTCCCAGCAGTTATCAGTTGTCAATAGTCCATCAGCGAGGTCTGATGCTTCTTTCCCACTGCCCCTCCATGGTGGGTTTTGGTCTGACTTGGACTTGCACAGGTCTTGTGCATGCTGTCACAATATTCCAATGTGCAACTGTGCTGTCTGGAAAGCCTGATTTCCTTGTATTCACCCACCACCTCTTGCTCTTACCATGTTTCCACCCTGTCTTCTGGAATGATCTCTGGTCCTTGGGGACAGGGTGTATACATGTGTCTCATTTGGGATCTAGCACTCTGTGGTTCCTTATTTTATGCACTTTGATGAGTTATTGGTCTCTGTGTTAATCACCATTTGGTATAGGAAAAAGAGATGTGGTAGTCTATGGGTCTAACAAGAGCTCATTTGAATATAGAGGAACCGACATTGACATTCTTCCTTGTCTTTTCCTATTTTTGTTTCTGACATCTGACATCACTTTTCCAGTCTTCTACTGAATCAAATAAGGACTTCAAGCATCATAATTCAAAATTTCCCTTCCAGTCCAGTTACAGTCACGTTTAGAGAACGGAGCAGATCATTGTAATAATTGGCACAATGTGACACAGTGGTCCCTACAAAGTGTTTATATTCATTAGCAGAACTGTGTGTTTGGGATATTGGGCATGCTATCTGGGTGTTAGTATTTTTCCTAGTGACCTGGACAGTATTCTTTCAACTTTAGTGAAATTTACAATGCTTGGATCATAATCAGATCAAAATAATCATTCCCAGTGAAGATTTCTGAGTTAATGAATGTAAATAAAGAACGATCTTCTCCAGCTGTCACTCTGTTTCTCCCTTTTCTTTCTCCTCCAGCACATGTTTCTGATATCCGCCTACCTTCAAGGACATTGGGATTATTAAGTAAGGGGTTTTTACGCTTCCTGTTGCCAGGTTGAGTCTGCTGAGTCTGATTAGGAATTTTAGTTTCTTTGTTTCCATTTTAAGTCTTTAAAAATATTTTAGCGGTAAAAAGAAATAGTTTCATTGTGACATTCTCATACATGCATATAATGTACTTGGATCATGTTTACCCTGTACGTGACCCTTGTTTACTTTTTTTTATATTTTCCAAATATGTTTTTATGACATCTATACTTCTTTTAAAATATATTTTTATTGTTATTAAACTTTCTCACACATCATACATCATTTCTCAATCCAATTTAAAATCATTTCCCTTTCCATGCCCCCCACCAAACCCAAGTTCATGCATTCTACCATACAAATCTTGCATAATTTTATGAGTCTTTCCAGAGTTTTTATCAAAGCAGATTATTGTTTTTGGAGAACTTCACTGTTTCAGTCAGTATATTTTTTGTCCTGGTTCTTTTTTGTTGTTGTTTCCTCCAACTTGATTGCTTCAAAAAAAATATATATATGTATATATATATATAATATAGATATATATATATATGTCCTCACTTATACTAAATTATGCCATCTGAAAATAACCTGTATGTTATTTCCAAATCATATTTCAGGATTCACATTTTCCATTTTGATTTTAATTTACTGTAAAATTGCATACAACACTCACCCATAACCAAAATTTCAAAGTCAGAAAATAAATTGTAGGTTATTCTAGAACCTGTTAAGTATTCATAATATAAGAGCACAGTTTTTTTTTCAGATCACGAGAATAATACATTAACATTGCTCAGTTTGCCTTAAACTACGATGTCTTGGTGCTAACACCACAGATGAGGGAAAACATTTGCCATTAGTTTTCCTGGGACTGTTACTTCACTTAACAAATATCCTTCGATTCCATCCATTCAATTACCTGAAATTTCATTATCCATCTTTCGTTACCACTGCATAGAACTCCATTGTATAGATGTACCACAATTTTTTAATCCACTTGTCAGTTGAGGGGCACTGGGTTGGTTCCAGCTCTTTGCTATTGTGAAGAGAGCTGCAATAAACATGGCTGTGTAATGTACATCTGCAGTAGGATGAGCCTTGTGGGTATATACCCAGGAATGGTATAACTGGGTCATGTGGTAAGCTCATTTTAAGGTTTTATGATTTCTCCACACTGCTTTCTATATGGTTGTATGAGTTTTACATTCACATCTCCAGCACTTGGTATCATTTGTTTTTCTTGATCTTAGCTGTCTTATTCGGAGTGAGCATGAGATCTTAAGTGGTTTTAATTTTCATTTCCTAATTTATAGTGATGTTGAACNATACTAAAGTTATGCCATCTGAAAATAAACTGTATGTTATTTCCAAATCATATTTCAGGATTCACATTTTTCCATTTTGATTTTATATTACTGTAAAATATGCATACATACCCTCCACCCATATACCAAAATTCCAAAGTCAGAAAAATAAATTGTAGGTTACTTCTAGAACCTGTTAAGTTATTCATAATATAAGAGCACAGTTATTTTCAGATCACGAGGAATATAACATTAACATTGCTCAGTTTGCCTTACAACTAGGTCCTTGGTGCTAACATCCACAGATGAGGGATAACATTTGCCATTAGTTTTCCTGGGACTGTGTTACTTCACTTAACAAAATATCTTCTAGTTCCATCCATTCATTTACCTGCAAATTTCATGATGTCATCTTTCTTTACCACTGCATAGAACTCCATTGTATAGATGTACCACAATTTCTCTATCCACTTGTCAGTTGAGGGGCACTTGGGTTGGTTCCAGCTCTTTGCTATTGTGAAGAGAGCTGCAATAAACATGGCTGTGTATGTACATCTGCAGTAGGATGAGTCTTGTGGGTATATACCCAGGAGTGGTATGACTGGGTCATGTGGTAAGCTCATTTTAAGGCTTTTAAGTGTTCTCCACACTGCTTTCTATAGTGGTTGTATGAGTTTACATTCATCTCTCCAGCACTTGGTATCATTTGTTTTCTTGATCTTAGCTGTCTTATTGGAGTGAGATGAGATCTTAAGGTGGTTTTAATTTTCATTTCCTTAATTATTAGTGATGTTGAACACTTTTTAAGATGTTTCTCAGCCATCTCTAATTCCTCACTTGTAAAGTCTCTGTTCAGCTCTTTGCTCCATCTTTTGAGTAAGTCATTTGTTTTCTTTCTTCTTTGTTTTTAAGGAGTTTATACAGTCTGGAAATCAATGCTTTGTCAGATGTATCAGCAGTGAAGGTTTCCTCCCACTCTGTGAATTTTCTCTTCACTTTTTTGATTGTTTCTTTTGATGTACAGAAGCTTTTGAATTTAATGAGGTCCCATTTGTCAATTGCTGTCCTTATTTCCTGTGCAGCTGCTGTCTGATTTAGGAAGACTTTTCCTATGCCTATGTCTTGTAGGCTGCTGCCAACTTTTTCTTCTATCCCCTTCAGAATTTTGAATTTAATGTGGAGGTCTTTGATCCATTTGGAGTTGACTTTTTACAGGGTGAGAGGTAGGGGTTTAACTTTATTCTTCTACAAGTGGTGATCCAATTTTGACAACACCATTTGTTGAAGATGCTGTGTTTCCTTCATTATGTCTTCTTGGCCTCCTTGTCAAATATGAGGTGGCTGAAATTATAGTTGCTCAAGTTTGGATCTTCGGTTTTGTTCCATTGGTCAACAGTTCTGTTTTTGTGCCAGTACCAAACTGTATTTATGAGTATAGCCCTGTAGTATTGTTTGATGTCTGGTATAGTGATCCTGCTGTATTGCTCTTTTTGCTCAGGGTTGCTTTGGCTATTTGGGGTTTTTTGTTTTTCCATATGAAATTAAGGATTTTTTCCAAGCCTGTGAAGAAACTATTGGGGATTTTCATTGGGATTGCATTGAATCTGTATATTAATTTGGGTAGAATGGACATTTTTACTATATTAATTTTTCTAATCCATGATCATGGTTGGGGGGGGTCTTTCCATCTTGTGATGTCTTCTTCAATTTCCTTCTTCAAGGGTTTAACATTTTTTGTACAGATCTTTGGTGTCTTTGGTTAGGTTTGTTTCTAGGTATTTTACTGTTTTTGAGGCTATTGTGATTGGGAAAGTCTCCTTGTATTCATTCTTCAGTTGCTTCTTGGTGTAAAGAAGGGTACTGATTTTTCTAGGTTAATTTTGTATCCTGCTACTTTACTGAAACTCTTAATCATTTCTAGGAGTTTTCTGGTGGAGTTTTTAGCATCCTTTAAGTAAAGTATTATATCATCAGCAAAAAGGGATAGCTTGACTTTCTCTTTTCCAATTAGTACTCCTTTAATTTCCTTTTCTTGCCTTATTGCCCTAGCAAGTGTTTTAAGCACTATATTGAAGAGGAGTGGCAACAGGGGGCAGCCTTGCAGAGTTCTTACCTTTAAGGGGAATGCTTCCGACTTATCTCCATTTAGGATGATGTTGGCAGTGGGTTTCCTATATGTGGCTTTGATTAGGTTGAGGAATGATCCCTCCAATGCAATTCCCTCAAGGACTTTAAGCATGAAGGGATGCTGGATTTTGTAAAAGGCTTTTTCTGTGCCAATTTTGATGATCATGTATTTTTTGTCTTTCAGTCCATTTATGTGTTTTATTTTATTTATTGATTTTCATATGTTGAACCATTCCTGCATCTCTGGTATGAATCCAACTTGGTCATGATGGATGATCTTTTTGGTGTGGGCCTGTATGCAGTTTGCAAGTATTTTGCTGAGAATTTTTGCATCTGTGTTCATTAATGAGATGGGTCTATAGTTCTCCTTTTTGGTGGTATCTTTTCCTGGTTGTAGTATTAGAGTGATGCTAGCTTCACAGAAGTAATTTGGGAGATTTCCCCTGCTTGTATCCTTCTGAACAATTTGAGTAATAATGGTTGTAAGTCTTTTTGAAATGCTTGATAACATTCTGCAGTGAAACCATCTGGGCCTGGTCTTTTTTTAGTTGGGAGGTTTCTTATTACATTTCAATTTCTTCATATATTATGGGTCTGTTTAAGCTGTTAATCTCTTCTTGGTTAAGCTTTGGTGATTCCAAGGATTTCAGATATTCATCCATTTCTCCTAGGTTTTCAAACTTAGTAGAGTATATGTTTTTGAAGTATTCCTGTATGATTGTCTGGATTTTTTCAGTGTCCGTTGTGATATGTCTCCTTTCATCATGAATTCTATTGATTTGGAGTTGCTCTTTGTTTTAGTTAACTGGGCTAGAGGTCTGTCTATCTTGTTTATTCTTTCAAAGAACCAACTTTTGGATTCATTGATTTTTTTTGTATTGTTTTCTTTGTTTCTATTTCATTTATTTCCGCTCTGATTTTTATTATTTCTTCCTGTTGGTTGTGTTTAGGGTTCATTTCTTGTCTCTCAAGTGCTTTTAGCTGCAGCATTAGATTGTTCACTTGTGCTCTTTCTGTTTTTCTAATGTAGGCACCCAGGGCTATAAACTTACTAAAGTATCCCATAGGTTTTGTTGTGTTATCATTGTCATTAAGTTCCAGGAATGCTTTTATTTTTTTCTTTATTTCTTCCTTGACCCATTCATTTTTCAGGAGTTTGTTGTTTTGTCTCCATGTGTTCTTGTAAATAGTAGGGCTTATCCTGGTATTGTTATTGAGCTTTATTGCACTGTGGTCTGATAGAATGCATGAAATTATTTCAATCTTTTTGTATTTTTTTAGTTTTTTTCTGTGTCCCAGTGTATGGTCAATTTTGAAGAATGTTCGATGGGGTGCTGAGTAGAAAGTGTATTCTTTGGTATTTGGGTGGAAGATTTGGTAGATGTCTGTGAGGTCTGTTTGTTGTATCATATCATTCAGTTCAGATGTCTCTCTCTTTATCCTTTGTCTGGCTGAACTGTCCAAAGGGCTCAGTGGGGTGTTAACTTCCCTTACTATGAGTGTACTGGGGTTAATCTGTGCCTTGAGGTCCTGGAGAATTGTCTTTATAAATTTTAGTGCACCAGAGTTTGGTGCATATATCATGATTGTGAAATCTTCATGATCAATTGTTCCTTTGATAAAGTTATAATGGCCCTCTTTGTCTCTTCTGATTTCTTTTACTTTGAAGTCTATTTTGTCTGATATTAAAATATCAACTCTTGCATTGTTTTTGGTACCATTTGCTTGGAATATTTTTTTTCATCCCTTCACCTTAACTTGGTGCCTATTCTTGAGAGTGAGATGGGTGTCTTGTAAACAGCTTATAGATGGGTTCTTTTTCCTAATCCATTCTCCCAGTCTTTGTCTTTTGATTGGGGAGTTTAGTCCATTAATATTTAAGGTTATAACTGAAAGACGTGTGTTGCTTCCTTTCACCTTATTATCCATTTGCATTTTTGGTCTAGGTTTCTACTTCTGCAGTTATGCTTTTATTAATTTCTCTTTCTAGGTGCCTGGGGATAGTTGCTCTTCTCTTCTGTCCTTTGAAGTACTTCAAGTATTCTCTGAAGGGTTGGTTTCCTAGACATATATTCTATCATCTTGTTTATGTCATGGAATATTTTTCTCTCTTCTTCAACTATAATTGATATTTTTGCTGGGTATAGTAACCTGGGTTGGCATCTATTGTCATTTAACACTGGGAATGCTTTGCCCCACATTCTTCTTGCTTTCACAGTTTGCACTGAAATGTCAGTTGTAATTCTGATGGGTTTCCCTTTATATGTAACTTGTTTTCTCTTGTAGCTTTCAGAATTTTGTCTTTGTTTTGGGCACGTAGCATTTTAACTATGATATGGCGCGGGGAGTCTCTTTTCTGATCTTGTCTGTTTGAAGTTCTATGTGCTTCTTGTGTTTGTCTTTTTTTAGTTTGGGGAAATTTTCATCTATTATTCTGTTGAAGATCTGATCAATACCATTCTCTTGGGATTCTTCTCCTTCCTCTATCCTTATGATGCAGAGGTTTGATCTTTTTATAGTGTCCCACATTTCCTGACTGTTTAACTTTAGTGTATTTTTAAATTTTTCATAATTATTACTTGAGCTTTTTAGTTGTTCTGTGTTATCTTCCAGGTCTGATATTCTTTGTTTTGCTTCCTCCATTCTACTTCTGGGGCTTTTTCTATTCCTTTCCTCTTGATTGGGTGAGTGTTCAATTTCCCTTTTCATTTCATCCTGTGCTTTCTTTAGTATTTCCACTTCCTTTTGGAGCTTCTCAATCTCTTCCTGTAGCTCCTTGCTTCGCTGGTTGGTTTCCTTTTTTATTTCAGCATGGGATCTTTTCAGTGTTTCCACTTCCTTCTGGAGTTTGTCATTCTCTCCCTCTAGTTCTTTGTAGCATTTGTCATTCTCTCCCTCTAGGTCCTTCTTGAGTTTTTCATTCTCTCTCCTTAGTTCTCTGACCTGTTCTTTATATTCTTTGATTTCTTTGAATATTTCTCCAATTTTTCCTCTAAGATCTGTGTCCTGGACCACCTCCAGGGAGATCCCATTGTAGGGATCTCCCACAGGGTTGGTAGAGCTTGGTGTGGAATTATCCTGCACCTTTCTCATGTTTTCTCTTTGTGTTCCTAGCATGTGGGTTTCTCTTTGCCTGTATTCCAATGTGAATCCCAAATGCCTCTTCACTGTGTTGAAGGCTTGCTTTGCTTGCCTCCTTCAGATGCCTTCATTTGTTTTTCTCCTTATTTATGGAGTGTTGACTTGTCTAGGTTTCAAGCTTTCAATTTTGTTTATATATTGGAAGTCTAACTCACTCTTTCCTTTCTGTTCTGAAGGTTCTCCAAAAAATTACGTAGGGAACAACCCACCTGGTACCCTGCTGAGCACTCTGCTTCCTGCCAGTTAGTTTCTCTAGGTTGTTTCTAGGGCTTGGTGATGAGGGACTAGAGGTGTCTCAGTATCACTGTTTCATTTATTGCCTTGCTGTGCACCCCGAAATCACTATCGTGTTTGCACTTGGACATTCCCTCAGCAATTCCAGTTGGTGGAGGGGTATGTGAGCTTAGGTACTCTGTGCTTCAGGTGGTCCTGGGAAATCTTTGATCTAAGCTCTGTGCACTCAAGTCTCACACTGGCAACAGGTCCACCTTTAATACCAGCTAGCAAGGTGACTCTGCCCCCACAGCCATACAAGATGATGATACAAATATCCAACAATCCACCTGGCTGAAGAACCTGGCTCCTACCTGTGCTTCAGGTGGTCCTGGGAGATCCCCAGTCTAGGCTCTGTGCACTCAAGTCCACAAACATTTGCTTTTATTCTGTCTTCCAACTTTATTGATAGGTTTTGTGTGTGTGTGTGTGTGTGTGTGTGTGTGTGTGTTTGAACATGTCTGTGTATGTTCCAAATACATGTGGAAGCCAGAGGTTAATGTCAGGTGTCTTCCTCAATTGTTCTCCAACTTCTGTTACATCATCTCTCTTTTAACCTGGAGCTAATTAGTTTCCTAAACTGGCAGTCTTGTGAATCCAGGCATCTATTTGTTTCTGCCCTGCTCTGGGATTATAGATCTATAAGAGTATAGACCACTGTGGGTGCTTCTACATAGGTGCTGGGGATTGAACTCACACCTTATTTCTTGTTTTTTCTTCCCTTTTTTATATTTAAAATTAAATTTATTTTGACTGACATATACAAATATAAATCTTGTATATTAATATATAAATAATGGTGTTTCCTGCATGTATACATTGTTTAAAGCTTAAATATGCTGAATATGTTTATGTTGTTAAACATGTATAATTTATTTGTGGTTAAAACTTCCACAGTTCTTTCTTTGAGGCCTTTGAAATGCATGCAACATTACATCTATATTTATCCTACTGCAAAATCATACACCAAAACATCATTCTCTAGATAACTGCAGCTTGATATTTGTTGATCAGTTTCATCCACACATCCCTTCTCTCCCAGCCTCTCATGATCATGATTCTACTTTTAATTCTTTTTGTATACTCCACACATATTATAAATTTACAAAGTATGAAAATAAGCCATAGGTTAATTCCAAAACAGTTTTAGGGATTCACAGCTTAAAAGTAAACTTGCATGCAGGTAAAAAGAAATCTAACTTTACAATTCCTAAATTACATAGTAAGTTGATATATGTTTTAATGTACTTTAAAAAAGAATTTTATTCTTTCTCATAAATCTTAGAATTGGCCTTTTTGCTGGGTAAAGTAACCTGGATTGGCATCTATAGTCATTTAGTACTGAGAATACGTTGGTCTAGGCTCTTCTGGCCTTCATCATTTGCATTGAAAAGTCAGCTGTAATTCTGATGGGTTTCCCTTTATATATAAGTTATTTTTCTCTTTAGGTTTTCAGTATTCTGTCTTTGTTTTGAGTATCTAGCATTTTACTAAGATATGGCATGGGGAATTTCTTTTCTGGTCTTGTCTATTTGGTGTTCTATGTGCTTTTTGTATTCGTATGGCTATGTCTTTTTTCAATTTGGGGAGATTTTCTTCTATAATTCTGTTGATGATCTGGTCAATACCATTATCCTGTGATTCTTCTCCTTCCTCTATCCCTATGATGTGGAGGTTTGGTCTTTTCACTATGTCCCACATTTCCTGATTATTCCACTCCTTTTTTTTAAATTTTTATAATCTTTGCTTGAGCACTTCAGTTTTTCCATGTTATCTTCCTGTCATGGTATTATATTTTCTGCTTCATCCATTCTGTTACTGAGGCTTTCTCCTGTCCTTTCCTGTTGACTGGATGAGTGTTTGATTTCCTTTTTCATTTCAGCCTGAGATTTCTTCAGTATTTCCACTTCCTTCTGGTGTTTGTCATTATTTCCCTCTAGTTCTTTGATTTGTTTGTCTGAGTGTTCATTATATTCCTTTATTTCTTTGAGTTCTTTTAGTATGTCTGTGATGGTTCTTTTTAAGATTTGTGTCCTGGATTATCTCCAGGGAGTTTTCATTGTAGAGTCTTCTATAGGACTGGTAGACTTTGGTGGGGATTTATTATTTGGTTTTCATGTTATTGCTATGTTGTTGTGCTTTTGGCATGAGGATTTGTTTTGTTGTTTGTATTCTGTTACAAAACTCAAATGTTTCTTTGTTGAGTTGAAGGCTGACTTTGCTTGTTTTCTACAGGTACCTTTGTTTTCTTCAGGTGCCTTCATTGTCCTCTTGTAAGTTATGAAGGGCTGGTTTGTCTAGGCTTCAGGTTTTTACTTTCAGTTTTGTATTGGAAGTACTAGCTAGCTTTTGCCATTCTGGAACTTCTCCAGAGATCTGGGCAGGTAACAATGAGGTTGGCTTGAACTTTGTGCCACATGGTGTGAGTCTACCAGTTCCCCTGGCCTGGCTATAAGCTTCTGCAATGGACTGCAGGGGTCAGGCTTCTCTTCTGGGTGCTCTGCCAGGTGTTCTTGGTGTTCCACCTGGTTCAACTTTCCTGCACAGGCCTGCCTATGCCGGGTTGCTCTCCTAGATCTGTCAAGAATGGGAACTGGAGTTGCTGGGTGTTGTGCCAGATCCACTGGGAGCTGAGCTAGATCTGCTGGGAATGAGCTGCTGCGGCAAGACCAATTTCACACCCCATTTCAAAAGTGGGCAGAAATTGGATGTGCTCAGTTTTGCTCCATTGATCTACATGTCTGGTTTTGTGTCAATACCAGGCTGTTTTTATGACTATATCCCTGTAATATAGTTTGAAGTCTGGTATGGTAATCCCTCTTGTATTGCTCTTTTTGCTTAGGGTTGCTTTGGCTTTCTGGGGTTTTTTGTTTTTCCATTTGAACTTTAGGATATTTTTTCTAGGTCTATGAATAAGCTTGTGAAGATTTTAATTGGGATTGCATTAAATCCCTATATTACTTTGGGTAGGATGGTCATTTTTACTATATTGATTCTTCCAATCCATGAGCATGGGAGTTTCTTCCATCTTCTAGTATCTTTCTCAATCTCCTTCTTGAGGGATTTAATATTTTCATTGTAGAGATTTTTAGTGTGTTTGGTCAGGTTTATTCCTAGATAATTTTTTGGAGGCTATTGTGACTGGGAAAGTCTCCTTGTATTCCTTCTCCAACTGGTTGTTATTGGCATAAAGAAAGGCTACTGATTTTTCTATGTTAATTTTGTATCCTGCCACTTTACTGAACCTGTTGATGGTTTCCACAAGTTTTCTGGTGGAGTTTTTGGCATCCCTTAGATAAACTATCATGTCATCTGCAAAAAGGGAAAGTTTGACTTCTTCTTTTCTGGTTAGTACTCCTCTAATTTCCTTTTCTTGTCTTATTGCTCTCATGAGCATTTCAAGGACTATATTGAAAAGGAGTGGGGATGGGGGCAGCTGGAATGCTTCTAGTTTTTCCCCATTTAGGCTGTGGGTTTGTTGTATATAGCTTTAATTGTGTTGAAGATTGTTCCCTCCAGTCCAATTCCCTCCAGGACTTTATTTAAAAAATTTTTTTATTAATTTTATTTATTTCCGTATGTGTATGAATGTACTGTCTGCATGCAAGTCTGTGCACCCATGTTGTGCAATGCTGCGGAGGTCAGAAGAGGGTCTTGGATTCCCCTGGAACTGGAGTTCTCCTGGAATTGGAGTTTCAGACGGTTGTCAGCCACCATGTGGGTGTTGGGGATTGAACCCGGGTCCTCTGTAAGAGCGGTCGGCACTCTTAACCACTAGGCCATCTCTCCAGCCCGCTCCAGGACTTTAAACATGAAGGCATGATGAATTTTGCCAGATCTCTTTTTCACATTGATTGAGATGACCATCTCAATCAATGTGTAAAAGTGGTTTTTGTCTTTCAGTCCATTTATATTTGAAAAAGGGCCAAGAAGACTCAATGGAGGAAAGACAGCATCTTCAGCAAATGGTGTTGGCACAACTTGATCACCACTTACAGAAGAATAAAACTAACCCCCTACCTCTTACCATATACAAAAATCAACTCCAAATGGATCAAAGACCTCAAAGTGAAACCTGAAACTCTGAAAATGATAGAAGAAAATGTTGGTAATAACCTGAAAGACACAGCTGTAAGAAAAGACTTCCTAAATCAGACAGAAACTGTACAAAAAAATAAGGTCAATAATTGACAAATGAGACCTTATTAAACTCGAGAGCTTCTGTACAGTGAAAGAAACAATCAAAGAAGTGAAGAGAAGACCCACAGAGTGGGAGGAAACCTACACCAGTGATACATCTGATAGAGCATTAATATCCAGAGTGTATAAACTACTCACAAAACAAAGGAAGAAGAAAACAAATGACTCACTCAAAAGATGGAGTAAAGTGCTGAATAGAGACTTCACAAATGAAGTAAAGATAGCTGAGAAACATCTTAAAAAGTGTTCAAAATCGCTAATAATTAAGGAAATGCAAATTAAAACCACCTTAAGATTTCATCTTACTCTAGTAAGACTAGCTATGATCCAGAAAACAAAGGATACCAAATGCTGGAGAGGTTGTGGGGAAAGGGGAACACTCATCCACTGCTGGTGGGAATGCAAACTTGTGCAACCCCTATGGAAAGCAGTGTGGAGAACTCTTAAAAGATTCAAAATGAACCTACCACCTAACCCAGTCATGCCACTCCTGGGTATATACCCACAAGACTCTCTTATTGACAGATATATGCACATTTATGTTTATTGCAGCTCTCTTCACAATAGAGAAGAGCTGGAAACAACCCAAGTCTCTCAACCAACAAGTGGATAGAGAAAATGTGGTACATCTACTCAATGGAATTCTATGCAGCAGTAAAGAAAGATGACATCATGAACTTTGCAGGTAAATGGATGGAATGAGAAGATATTATGCTAAGTGAAGTAACATGGTCCCACCAAGACAAACGATGAATGGTATCCCTCATTTGTGGATGCTAGCACCAAATCCCTAGTTGAAAGGCAGGCTGAGTAAAGTTAATGTTATATTTCTTTTTATCTGAAGGCAACTGTGCTGTTATAATGTCAATCCATTAAGGGCTCTAGAATTAATTTATCACTTACCTTCAGACTTTGTAATTGTGGTATATGGATGGAGGGTATGTATTCATATTTTGGGGTAATATAAAATTAAAGGGAAAATGTGAACTTGTAAACATATTGTGGAATTAACATATGGTTTATTTTCAGAGGTCATAATTTTGGTATGTATGTGACATATATATGTATATTTTGGAGCAATACAAATGGGAGGGAAAGACAATGAAAAAAGGACTGGGTCAAAGAACTGGGTCAAAGTTAACTGAAACAGTTAACTTCTGCACAAACAATAAACCTCTGCAGAGTAAAAAAGTGGACAGAGGATTTGAATATCCATTTCTCCAAGGAAGATATACAAATGGCCAACAAGCATAAGAGAAGATGCTCAGTATCTTCAGTCACTGGAGAGATGTACTTCAGAACTGCACGAGATTCTACCTCCTGTGCAACTGAGTGGTTATAACTTGAAAATGGAAAATAATAGTGGTAATCCCTTACTTCTCTCTTCTCTCTCTCTCTCTCTCTCTCTCTCACACTCTTTTGCTCTCTCGCTCTCTGTCTCTGTCTCTATATCTCTCTACCTCTTGCAAACTTAGGGCCTTATGCAAGACAAGTGCTCTACCACAGAGCCATAGTCAGAACTAAACCTTTTCTTTATTCATTTATGAGCCTATGGACACTCTAGTTGATTCTGTGCCTTAGCTGTTCTGAATAGAGTTGCAGTTTTGACAATTTTACTTGCTGTGGGTGTTTCTGAGATATATATATATATATAGTTTTTTTTTTTTTTTTTTTTTTTTTTTGAGACAGGGTCTCCCTTTACGTCCCAGCTGGCCTGGCACTCACTATGTAGACCAGGCCTGGCCTCAATCCCAGACAGAGATCCAAATGCTTCTTCGCTCCTAAGTGCTGGGGTTAAGGTGTGGTGCTATGCATCTGTGGTCCCTATTTTAGATTTTTGAGGCTAGAAGAAGACATGGGGAAATACTTCATGATGTTAGTCTGGTTTAGGAATTTCTTTTTTGGATACGAACCTAAAGGTGCATATAACAAAAACAAAATAGACAAATGTGCTTACATTACAAATCAAAATATAAAGACAAAAATGAAATAGTAAAAATGAAAGAGATTGCCAATATAATTGAAGAAAATGTCCATATAAAGGATTATATAGAAGGAACATAAAGGAACAAAACACAGGGACTTTTATTCTAAAGGCCCAGAAAGTTGGAAAAAACACTTCTTAAGAAGATACAGGGGGCGGAGAGATGGCCTAACGGTAAGAGCACTGACAGCTCGTGCAGAGGACCCGGGTTTGATCCCCAGCACCCACATGGTGGCCGAGAAACCGTCTGGACGCCAAGTTCCCCCAGGAGAACTCCATTCCAGGGGAATCCGACACCCTCTTCTGATCTTCGCGCATTGCACGACACGGGTGCACAGACTTTCATGCAGACAGTACATTCATACACATACAGTAATAAATAAAATTAATTAAAAAAATAAAAATAAAAGAAGATATAGTGAATCCCCAGTATGCTATGATATGGACAGTATTCAGCATCAGCACTCATCAGAGAGGCTTTGTCTTCTGATAAACTTCCCTAAGGAGGGCAGATCCTGCCCAGCTCTGCTATCAGTGCTGTGAAGGAACCATACCAACATCTATTAGAGCAGCAGTTTCCCTAAGATCCTGTAACTTTATATAATTACCTTGTTTGTGACATTCCTCTTTGAACATATAGATAACAAAGAATGTCACCAAGTATTGGAGAAAGACATCTCCAGGGATAGTGTCCATGGTATTTGTTTAGACATGGGATTTTTTTTAAATTTTTTAAATTTAATTTTATTTATTTCTGTATGTGTATGAATGCACTGTCTGCATGCAGGTTTGTGCACCCGTGTCGTGCAATGCTGCGGAGGTCAGAAGAGGGTCTCGGATTCCCCTGGAACTGGAGTTCTCCTGGAATTGGAGTTTCAGATGGTCCTCGGCCACCATGTGGGTGCTGGGGATCGAACCCGGGTCCTCTGTAAGAGCGCTCGGCTCTCTTAACTGCTAGGCCATCTCTCCAGCCCCTAGACATGGGATTTTGAAAAAGGAATTTCAGAGAATGTTCTTATTAACATCCAGACCAAACTTCGTGGTTTAATTCAATGGAACAAGCAAACTTTAGGTTTATGAACATGTTCAATCTGTGTAGAGTGGAGAGGCTCCATTGTTCCCAGCACATACAAGGACAGACTGTATGTGTACATGTGTCTGCATGTAGATATGTGTCTTGTTTACATGTGTGGATGCATGTGTGCTGACCAGAGTGCAATGTCTGCTGAAGTTTTCGACAATGATATCAGCATTTTCATTATAGGCCTCCAAAGGCCAGAGAGGGCATCAAACCCCTGGAATTTGAGTTATGGAATTTTAGCTACCATCAGCATTCTGGGAACTAAACCTGAGTTCACAGCAAGAGCAGCCAGTCCTCCAAACAGCTGAGCCATCTCTCCAGCCCCTTATTTGTGTCTTTCTTATAACTTACATGTGTAGAGCAGTTTTCCCACATTTACACAGGGCCATCTGTTTCCGTGACATCATCTGTTCTCACGTTTACACCAGTTCTGCGTCATGGAGATGTGTTGACTTTTTCTCCATCCTGACAGTTAATTTTCTGCTTCTCTCAGGCCTGGTCATGTTTATTTAATGTCTGACATTATGAGTTTTATCTTATTGAACTTTGTTCTGGGACAAAGGTAAGATCTTCATAGCATTGCCTTTTGAGGCTTGTTAATAAGTTCTCACCGGGACTGGATAAGGTTTGAGTCCAGGGTTCAATATCTGTGCTGTCAAGACAAGAGTCTCTCAGAACTCAGAGCTGTGGCATCTGAGGATGTGATGTCTAGTGAACAGTACAGTCCTCTGGCCGTGCTCATGGGCAGTGTCTCGCTTTAGCTCTGTACACTTTTTTTAAAAATATTTTTTAAATTTTATTTATTTTTGTATGTGTATGAATGTACTATCTGCATGTGGATTTGTGCACCCGTGTCATGCAGTGCCATGGAGGTCAGAAGAGGGCATCGGATTCCCCTGGAACTGGAGTTAAAGACGGTTCTCAGCCACTATGTGGGTGCTGGGGATCAAACCCAGGTCCTCTGCAAGAGCAGTCAGTGCTCTTAACCGCTAGGCTATCTCTCCAGCCCCCTCTGCAAACTTTTCATGTCAAAATAATGTACAGTGGTTACTAAAGGTGGAGGAGGATGGTATGCCTTCCTTCTCCTGGTGATGTACCTAGAATACAAAGCAGTTATTCCTTTTATCTGAATCTTCGGTAATTAATGTTCTAAATTATTATTGCATTTAAGGTGTAGCTAAGATTTTTATCAAGGTGGAGTTTGTTTCTCTATCCATGATGTGGTTCTATTGTTGTAAATTTTGGAGATAAAAAAGTTTATTAAACTTGTTCTTTGACACTTCCATATACGTTCCCATGCATTGTGGTTACTGTCACCCCTTTACCCTCTCTGAGCACCCAATCCTGTTCACCACCTCCACAAATCTCTGTCCCCTGTTCATGTCTTTTTGCCTTTGTGACTCCCTGGGTTTAGCTGACGCCTTCTGAGTGATGATGGGGTTGGAAGTGTGTATTGGAGCCCAGTGGGCTCATCAGAGGATGCGCAACTGAGGATTATGTCACTTCCACCCCAGGATTCCCTCAGTAATCAATAATTCATCAGGGAGGAGCAGGCCCTGTGAGCCCCTCCCCACTCCGTGATGACTGTTGACAGGCCTGGTCTGGTGTGGCCCATCGCAGCAGGCACAGCTGCTGTCAGATCACGGTTGTCTTGGTTACTTCATGGCCAGAAGCATTTCATGACACTTCTCCTCTCTTCTGGCTCTTACATTAATTCTGGCCTGTCTTCTGAGATGATTCCTGAGCTCTGGGTGGGGCGGTATAGATGCCCTGTATTCCCACCACCTTGAGCAGTCTCTACCTTCTCCACATTCATTGCAAAGAGAAGCTTCTTTGATGAAGGTCGAAAGCAGCATTGTGTCTGGGCAGAAGCATGGATATTTAGAAGGCAGCTTGTTGCCATGATAATTAAATAAAACAACAGTAGTAAGTTCACCCTGCAGGCACAAGACCTCCTCAGCCTTGAGTTTTTGGTGGAATTTCCCATGACCAGGCATGGATACCCTCCTGTGGACCAGACCTCAAAGCCAATCAGAGATCAGTTGGTCACCTCCATAACAGTCATGTGTCTATTGATCAGTGGGCACAGCTTGCCTGGGAGGGTGATGTTGTAGTTTGGAGGGGTCACAGATGGAGAAGAACATTGATGCTTTTTCCCTCTCAGGAGCCTGCTTAGTATCTTTCAACAGTACGAAAGCTAGACAGCAGGAAGGAAAGAAGCAGAGATGTGGAAGGTGGATGGGAGAGCTGAAGAGGAGAGGAGGGCAAACCCAAATGAAAGATGTAGGAGAAAAAGACACATTGAAACCTTCTGCATAGATAGATAGAGGATAGGCAGATAAATAGATGGTAGAAGATAGGAGCTAGCTAGATCATAGAGTTGTTCCTAGGAGTCACAGATTATAACACAAAATCTCAGTGCCAGGTGTGGGCTGCTCCCTGTGAGCTGTGGGTCAGGGCAGCATCAGAGGCCGCCTAAACAGCACAGGCCCTTGTCATTCCTCTTTGTTGTCCAAGAGAAGTAGTTGAGAAGATCCTATTGCTGAAGATGCCAGAGACCTTGATTTGAAGCACAGAGAAAGCAGGCTGGAACTGCACTGGGAGCTTCTTCCCTGCTGAACTGTGAAGACTTTGCTCAGCTCATCAAGTTCTTATATGCACCATTAACCTGAGGATGTGTACCTTAGAAGGAAATAAGCTGTTCTTACCCCCCCCATACCTTGTATGTATGTAATTATTTTTTTTAATTTTTATTTATTTATTTATTTTTGTATGTGTATAAATTTACTGTCTGCATGCAGGTCTGTGCACCCGTGTCGTGCAATGCCGCGGAGGTCAGAAGAGGGTCTCGGATTCCCCTGGAACTGGAGTTCTCCTGGAACTGGAGTTACAGACGGTTCTTAGCCGCCATGTGGGTGCTGGGGATAGAACCTGGGTCCTCTGTAAGAGCGGTTGGCGCTCTTAACCGCTAGGCTATCTCTCCAGCCCGTATGTATGTAATTATTAAACAGGGTTATTATCTGTACCAAGTTGAAGTTTTTTTTTCTAATCTTACTTTACTTTCAGTTTTGAGAATGTCAAGGCTGCAGGGGAACTTGCTCCTGAAGGTCTCTCCTGAGGGTCCTTCTTGCTTCTCGATTTCTGAATCCTTTAAATGGGCCCTACAACTTGCTTTGGGACCCTGAACTTTCTGAAGCTTTGAGAAAGACGCACAGGAGAGCAGGCAACCAGCCAGGAGAGGAGCTGGGAGGCAGGGCAGGATCACCCGACTGTCTCTTTGTTGAAGCAGTGAGCAGTTCCACCAACTTTATCGTCTAAGAAGTTCACAACATGAACGTGAGTGCTGTGAGGGGCAGGAGGGAAGGAGCCAGGGAGGAAACAGAGAATGGAAACCAGGGTGGAGGGAGGACAGGAAAATTTATGTCTGTTCCTTCATCATATGGGAAGGTCTGAGGAGAGAATACAGGAGGCTGAGCCGTGTCTGAGATGCTTCATCTCTCTCCCCTGCTGATTCTTGCCTCCCCTGCATCTGCCTGTCCATAGGATCTTTTCCTTCTTGAAAAGAAGCCATGGGCAGACTAATAGCCTCAGAACATGGCTGTTCTGAAGATTCCATCCCTGGAAAACAGAAGCTAAGGGTCTTCCTTGTCAGGTACAAAAGGGTCCCAATGTTGTCTGGGGGGCGACACTGCAGGTGCCTGAGAGCTCTAGGAGACCATTTCTTAGAAGCCTGGTGAAACCTTTGCCATGACTCTCTTTCTTACCTTGAGAATCTCCTTTTTGTGGTTTCCCAGCTGTCTGCAGGACACCCTCTGGGGACTCTGCTCCCCACCTGGGGAAGATGCTGAGCTCCCTGGTCGTCCCTCTGCCAAGCAGGATCTTCCTGGTCCTGCTTCTGCAGCTGTCCCTGGGGGTCTCAGGTGAGAGCTCTGCTTTCTCTAGACCTGGGTTCTCTGTTATCTGAACTGAATCAACAAATCACTGTAAATTCTCTACATGCCTGGGTTAACTGTAAATTCTCATCTGATAAAATGACTGATTTGCCTGCCCATCAGGGTAAATAAATCTTTCCAAGGAATGCATTTTCATGACTTCCCAGCTCTCCTCTCCCGCCTGCCCTGTGCACTACCATTGCCACCAGGAAATCACTAGCTTTATGTAAGACAATCCCTTCTGATGTAGGACACACCCTTGTTCACTAGCACTGACCTCACCCTGCGTGTGTACTGTAAATACGTGCTGATGGAAGAAGGCCCCAGGGGCTCAGTCTGACATCCTTTCCAATTTTCCTTTACCCAAAGATTCCTTCCTAGTGGTTGGCCCTTCGGAGCCCATTGTGGCCATGCTTGGTGCAGAGGCTGTGCTCCCCTGTTTTGTGGACCCAGCCATGAGCGTGGAGAGCATGGAGCTGCGGTGGTACCGCTCCAAGTTATCAGAGCCTGTGTGTGTATATGACGATGGGATGGAGCAGGTGGGAGAACAACTAGAAGATTTCCATGGAAGAACAGAGCTGGTGAAGGATGGCATGTCTGAGGGGAGAGTAGCTGTGAAAATCTACAGGCTCCACGAGTCAGACAATGGAACGTACAGGTGTTTTTTTAGAAAAGGCAGCAACTTTGAGGAAGCCATTTTGGAGCTCGTGGTTATACGTGAGTAGCCATTTGAGGGGGAAGAGCATTCTGGAGCAATGTACTGTATTGTGTTTGATTTGGGTGTGTGGGATGCTGGTTCACATCCAGTGAAAAGGGACAGGTGTTCCAGAGGCTGGTCAATGTATTAGATGCTGGATTTGACTGCCAGTGGTCCTAATCCATTGGTACATTTATTGAGGTTTACTTTAAAATTGAACCATTTCTTTAATATATTTCATTTAATATTTTTATTTATGTGTATGAATGTAGTACCTGCATTCATGTAAGTGCACCTGTGTCATGCAATGCCCATGGAGGTCAGAAGAGGGTGCCAGATTCCCTGGAACTGGAGTTACAGATGGTTGTTAGCCACCCTGTGAGTGCTTGGAATTGAACCAGTTCCTTTGCAAGAGCAGTCAGTGCTCTTAACAGCTGAGCCATCTCTCCAGCCCTGATTTTGAAACATTTTTTAAAAGTCTTTTATAGAAATATGTACTTTACTTCAGGTCACCCTCTTTCATGCGTTTTGAAGGAAAGTGTCTTGATTATGCAAATACACTATTGTTCCCAGAGATCAACACTGTGCCTGGCTTCTGTGATGAACAGAGTCTGGGCTGCTAGTGTTCATGGCCAAGTGTTGAGGCAAGGCTTGGAAGAAATAACTATGAGCTTGGCTTGGTGAAATGGTGAATTGAGGCTGTGGAGAAGTAATCAGGAGACTGTTGAAGTTAGAAAATAATGAACATTCTTGGTCACTCGATGGAGCAGAGATAAGAAAACCATTTGATGAGTGGCTGTGGGGAGAATCAGAAGGCCTGAGGAGAGAGATGAGTGTGAAGGTCAGGGACATGGGACACGCTGGGGGACATGGAATGGAGCACTGTATGCTGTTCATACTTGGTGTTGCTTCACTTCATTGATAAGAACCACAAAAATCCAAGCCAATACTCACAGGCTCAAACCTTTCACAAAGACATAAAATATAAAATTACAATCCTGAAATGTTCCATTTTCTCCTCTACTGCATTCTTTCCAACAGTTTGTTCCATACTCTTCTAGACTTCTTTGTACAACCCTGAATTTACAGACAAGATCTTAAACTCTGGCAAAATGTATGTTCATCTGTTCTAGTAAAATTAAATGTGAGGTTAATCCCTCAGCCAACTAGTGGTGTGAGTTACACCTTAGTTACTCCTGGAACCTCCCTGTTTTTCTTGAGTCATGATTGTTTGAAGATCATTTGTATGTGATGCAGCCCATAGCATCCAGGTCTCAGCACACGTCCTCTGGGTTGTGTCTGTCTCTGGTCAGTACTAGGATGCTTTCAGTCAAGACTGATCACACCATTCACTCCAATGTTTCCTCTATCACCGTTACCTTACAAAGTCATTAAAGAGTTGTACAACTTCTCTGAAGCAACCTAGATGTCTGTGTGCCTTTGTAAAGTTTCAGGAACTTCTCTGTGACAACTTCTTTCTCTTCACCTTAAAGATACTAGCTCAGTGACACACTCACCACTTTACTATTCATTAAATTAGCAGATGTATGAGAGTAAATTCTGAATTATCTAGCTGATATTAGTCATCGATATGTCTTTCCTTTACAATGTCACCCTGCCTCAATTTCTAAAGCTGTACATTATCTCCCAAGAAATGTGTTTTTCCCCTTGTTATGTCCTTCTTCTCTAAGTATGTTAGTCTAATTTTCAGGTGATACATTTTAACTGATGCTGGCATCAGTTAATGGTTCATTTCATTCATCTTCTTTATGTCTACTTTTGAAGACATCAAGTTCATTAGACCTTGAAGGGAAGGATGGCAGCTCTGCCCTCACGCTATTGTGATCCTGCTTTGGTATCATTTCAGTGAGAGGTTAAAGGTTTCCTACAGTCCCACAGTCTTGTGTCTTTCCCGAATTAGGTAATTTACAAAGAAGTATAAAGAAACAGTTGGTTGACTGTTGTTTTGTGCTTATCTTCCAATCTGTTAATCTTCATCCAGTTGGTTAATTACACATCCACACTGACCTTCCATCAGCTCCCTGGGCATTCTTTCCTTCTAATATGGATAACTTATCTACTTGTTTCTACTTTGGACTTCAATGGCTGTGTTTTCCAGGAGGTCAAAGTCTATTTTTACCATTAATTTTTTCTTCTTTTTTTTTGGTCTTTTTTGAGACAGGGTCTTCCCTTAGTCCCAGCTGGCCTGGAGCTTGCTGTGTAGACCAGGCTAGACTTAAACTCACAGAGATCCCCCTGCCTCCCAAGTTCTAGGATTAAAGGCATGCACCACTACACCCAGCACTAAGGATGGTTCTTAGCCACCATGTGGGTGCTGGGAATTGAACCCGGGTCCTCTGCAAGAGCAGTCAGTGCTCTTAACCGCTGAGCCATCTCTCCAGCCCCAATTTTTCCTTCTTAAACTTTGATCTGCTCTGCTTCTCTCTGGTCCAAGTTCATGCACATACTCATTTCTTTTTTCAAGAGAGTGGGCAGCTCCTCCTCAGGCAGTTCTGAGAAGATGGGCTGTGCAACTCACTGTTTTCCCTGTTGAGAAGTTTGTCTTCTTTAGTAGTTCATGGTATGGCAGCAATCCTACATAAACTGAGGACTGAATCAGACTTTAGGTTTATATAAGATCCTATGAAGGCACTGTAATATGTGCTCTTAAAGTTGACACAGTCATAAGATTCCATGCTGTTTTTGAGTCCCTTAGTGTTCATTTTCCCTCCCCACTCCCTCTTCTACCTCGCCCTCCATTCCTCTCTTCATTCAACTATTCTTACTATATTTTCCCCATTTCCTCCTTTATAGCACTGAATTCTATCTCTCCTCCCATGGAGCCCTCTTCAACTCCATGGCTTCTTGCTAGTTTCCTGACCTCTATGGATTTTCCCATTGAAACACACATACATAAAGTCTAAAGGCTAGCAACCACTTATGAGAGAGAACATGCAACATTTGTTGTTCTAGGTCTATGTTACCTCAATCAGAATAATTATTTCTAGTTTCCTTCATTTACATGCAAATTTCATAATTTTCATTTTTTAAGCAACTGAATAACATTTCATTATGTAAATGCAGCATACTTTCATATGGATTCATCAGTTGATGGAATCTATGTTGTTTCTATTTCTTGGCTCCTGTGAATAGAGCAGTAAGAAAGTGGATAATTAGGTGTCCCTGTAGCAGGACACAGAGTCCTCTGGGTATATGCTTAAGGATAGAATGGCTGGGTCATGGTTGCTTTTTGAGGAACCTCCACACCCATTTCCCCAGTGGCTGTACTGGTTTGCACCCCACTAGAAGTGAATAAAGTGTTCCCCTCTTACCACATCTACATATCCGTGTTAAAAGCATTTAAATAGTTATTCTATAATGGGGTGGAGGGGACACTTTCCTGACCAGATACCACAGGCTAGCATAGAAAATTACCAAGGGCATCCCGTAGACTCTCAGTACTGGCTACAGTTCTGGCTCTTTGTTACCCTTGGTTATTGCTGAACAAACTACATTCATAAGTTATAGAACAAATGAGGAAAAATAAAGCTGGCAATGACCTCAAAGCTTCATCTCATTGGTAGCTTTCATAGTGCTTGAAGGTGCTACATGTGCTACTAGAAGAGAAAATCAATTATCAATATTTCCCTGCTGTAAACCCCATGAGGCACAATAAAGACTGTCCTGGCAAGATGTGCCTACTGGTGAAACAGGTGACAAATATAATGAGAATAATTAGCCATGTCTGATTGGATTTAAGGCCTGGTTCACAAGATGGAACCCATGATGGGTACCATTATCAGGACCAAGAATCTGTGGCTACACAGGTCACAGGTCATAGTCAAGAGAGCCTAGTACTATTATTCTGATAAATGGACATAATATTAACAAACTCCTAGTGATTTATAATTATGCCTATAGATTAATGCATCTCTACCATTAATGCATTGTAGAAGTTTCTCTTGGCAGCAGATAGTGGTTAACACAGATGTCAACATGCAGAAAATAAGAGACTATGGAGTGCTTATTCCCAAATGGGACATCTATGTCACAGCCCTCCCAAAGACCCAGGGAGCATCACAGAAGAGGAAAGATTGTAAGAGCCAGAGGAAGTAGAAGGAAGCATGTTTTCCAGAAAACCAACAAAAATCAATACATTCATTATTCTCAAAGAAATGATAGGTTCTTGGGGCTGGAGAGGTGGGTCAGTGGTTAAGAGTGCCGACTGCTCTTGCAGAGGACCCGGGTTTGATTCCCAGCACCCACATGGCAGCTAAGAACTGTCTTTAACTCCAGTTCCAGGAGAATCCGAAGCCCTCTTCTGACCTCTGTGGCATTGCACGACAAGGGTGCACCAACCTGCATGCATACAGTACACTCATGCACATAAAAAAATAAGTTTTTAGAAAATTAAAAAAAGAGATAACAGGTTCTTATAGTCTTTTGGAATTGTTGTGTTTGTGTGTGGGTGCCGGTTACAGGGATCCAATCCTCACTTGTAAAGAAGAAGCAAGGAAGAGAGAAAGAATGAAGTGCAGATAAAAGATTGCAAAGTACTTTGCATCCTTCAGAGACTCACCTGGTGACCTTTAATCTTTCATATCTACCAGAGATGAAAGAAAATTCAGAAAACTATTTTAAAGGATGTTGTCAAGGAAATTCCATTTTAAATATTTTATTTATTATTTTTATTTTTATGTCTATGAGTGTATTGGCTGCATGTATATAAGTGCACCCATGTCATGTGGTACAATGTCCATGGAGGACAGATGAGACCTTTGGATTCCAGTGGAACTGGAGTTACAGACTCCAGTTGTTAGCTGGGAAACAAACCCCAGTCCTGTACAAGAGCAGTCAGTGCTCTTAACCACTGAACCAGCTCTCCAGCTCCAGAAATTCTGTTTTAAACAGGGAAAGATAATCTTTTGAGATATCAATACACGAAATAAATAGATATAGGTGTATCGAGTATCTTTTGAAATATTTCAACACTGGTAAAGCTTATTCTCCCCCTTTGTATTAGCCTTCCATGACCCCGCTTGGATACAGAACACGTGGCAGGCTTTGTTCCAGTTCTTAATTACTGAGTTTCAGTTTCTCTGTGATGGTGAACCATGACTCTCATCCTCTTTGTAAAAAAGAAGACAAGCCCCACTCCTCTCACCTGGAACCAGGGTGCATTGTCCATATTTCCAGCATTGGTGTTAATATAACATCAGAGATTTCTGGGAAAAAACCCCACCTAGGTCTCAGATGTGTGACATTCCTCTCCAGGTCTGGGTTCTCGTCCTCACATCCACATGGTGGGTCCAGAAGACACAGGAGTAAAGCTGATGTGCACAGGAAAGGGCTGGTTCCCCCGTCCTGAAATACAGTGGAAAGGTGCAAAAGGAGAGAAGATGATTTCTTTGTCTGAGGATGAGACCCAAGGAGATGATGGATTGTTTCAGGTGGAGGCATCCCTCATTGTCACAGATAGCTCCAACAATAAAGTGTCCTGCTCCATGAAGAACCCCTTCTTTGGAGAAGAGCAGGTGGAAACCATTTCTATCCCAGGTCAGTGCTATACATTCGAGGGAGAAGGGAAGAGGGGCACAGGCATATTCAGGATGTGGGGTGGAACAGGTCTGCTTAGTGGTAATATTTTAATAGGTCTTGGGCTCTGTGCCAGAGCCCTTCTTCCCTAGGCCCTCATATTGGCCCAAAGCATTTGCTGTGACTTTCTTTGTGCTTATGACTTTCCTGGGTACTTTTATGCTTTTTGCCTGGAAGAAAATACAGAAGAAGAAGAGATTACAGAAAGCCAAGAAAGAAAGAGAAATGAAAGAAAGGAAAATCAAAGGTAAAGTTGTGAGGCAGAGAAGGCGGTGTTCGTGACTGTATGGTTGTGTGCAGGACTGAGATGAAACTCAGGATTTCCAAGAAGTCATGGAACCCAGGATGTCTGCAGAAAAAAATATATGATAGAATCTGTTAGAGAGAGAAATCACTGGGATAAACATGAAGTTTGGAAAAAAATTCATGTTATGCATACAGTTTTCAACTAAGATAAATTTGTTAATCTAAGTGTGAAAGAAGTCACACCTGGTTGTTGTCTATAAATTAGATATAAGTATTGGACCCTTCCCTGTAAAATTGTTTTAAAATTTGTCTTTAATTTTTCAGAACCACTGCTGAAAGAGCTTGGTGAGTTGTGAAATCTCTCTGCCCTTATGGAGGAAGGGGAGTCCCTCCCCCATGCTGGAAACTTGGTTATTAAAGCTGGTTATTTCCCTTTCAGAGCAAAGAAAAGCCTTGTATCAGCAAGGTGAGTTCTCAAGATGCTATGGGTAGCCCCGTGCTCACTCATCTTCTGCTCTGGTCACCTCCTCTTCTCCTTGTTGGTGAAGAGATCCTCCATCCTAAGCAGCACAAAACAGCCAAGTCCAGATGAGAGGTTAGACTTTTTCATTACATGAAATCATGGCCTAGGGTTAGAGGACAGATCATAGGGCTTGGGCCAGGAAGGAACACCAAGGGAGGTACCAGGGGCTGAGGGACCCCAGGAACTTCAGGAGCCAATTTGTGGGGACTTAAAAAGAAGCAGAAGCAGCCCCTAGTTTCCAAGGAGGTGTGTGACTGGCTTGCTTGAGTAATTTTCAGACTGAGGAATGTGAGATTCCCTGAGACTGGAAGCCAGGTAGGGTTTATGCCATTTGACAGGAGGGGTGGATGCTTTCCTGCTTCGAAGTGATAGGATTTCTGTTGAGAGCAGGGGAATCTTGGTTAGGAATCAGCAAGGAGCCCATGAAACTTCAGCCTGCACAGCTTCTCCTCTCTCTCACAGTTAAACTTATTCTGTCATCCAGAAAGTACTCGATTCTCAGGTTGGCAGAATGAGGAAATGCAAGTGGTGAATGAGCCACAGAGGTAAAGAGATGATTTCCACAGCAATACACACCATCATAAACCTTCAGAATTCACATCCCCACAACGAGATCTACTGTGAAATGCAGGTCCTGTTAGCAGGAGAATCTATTTAAAAATCCGTTAGCATACATAGGAATGGGTTTCATCATGGCATTTTGATACACTCCTATTGCTATCCTCATTGTTATTCTTCCCACTGCTCTTCCTTGTTCCATCTTTCTATCTATTGCTGGTCATTTCCTTCCCATCACATAGTCTATCCTGTGCAAAGGTCCCATAGCATTGTACATCATAATGAAGGTGAGATGAAACTGAGAGAAACTAAGCAACTTCAACAAAATCCTCCAAAGTGGTTATATAGGTTCAAATCTGACCATGAAGCCTTGTATTTCTAAAATTAGAAGTGTAGGGTTGATGATCATTCAGGGCTTTATGTCATAATTCCACAGAAAATTGATTTTGAAGAAGTTTAAATCAAAGTAGGCACAGCCAACTGGAAACATGGCAAAAATCAATTATAAGAGTAAACCCCAATCAATAGACATTTCAAGAAGATGGAGATTACCTGTCCTGAACTGTGGAATGCAGGGTTTTCATAAGCAGCAGCCTCTTGTCTGTGCAATTTCACAGGATCTGGAACAGATGGATTCCTGAGGTCTCATTTGACTCTGGCCGTCTATTGTGTTTCCTAGGACAGAGCACACATTGATTCATCTACTCTTCCATTTTCTTTATTTTCCTCCATTATTCTCACTCAGAATTTGCATTTTATTGAGCCTGACTGGTCTTTATAAGGTACTAACATTGTTTTCTCACACTTGTAGCTGATGTGTTTCTGAATCCAATCACAACCCACCAGAACCTCGTCCTGTCTGAGAACCGAAGGTGTGTTTCTCTAGTAGAGAGAGTTGATGTGGACTTTGATAACGTGGCCTATCATATGCAAGAGGAAGTTAAAACAATTCATCATGTGCTAGGTCAGATTTGCTTTACCACTGGGAAACATTATTGGGAGGTAAAAGTGACTGTAGGCCGAGAAGATGGAACTGAAGGTAGATGTGTTGTTGGTATTCTGTCAATGCGGAACACGGGGACAATTTCAGAAATTCCACACAAACATTGTCAGCTGGTAATGAGTAAAGGTGGAGTTTCAGTACGTTCCCAGACCTTAAAGTCTCTACTGCTGAGGTGGTACCCACACAGGATTGGCATCTTCCTGGACTATGAAGCTGGGGAT
>VZQC01007282.1:950753-983731 GCA_009823505.1 Rhizomys pruinosus
TACATGAAGGATGCTTGTACTCATGGATTATCACTTATAGCTAAAAAATGGAAAAAAAAACTGAGAGAGATATGCAGGACAGTCATGGCAGAATGCATGATCTCGGTTGGGGTGGGGGTGGGGGTGAAGGGAAGGGTAGATATGCCTGAACTGAATTGGAAAATGATGTATGAAATGCACAAAGCATCAATAAAAAAAATGTTGTGGAAAAAAAAATTACAAAAAGAGATAACAGGTTCTTATAGTCTTTTGGAATTGTTGTGTTTGTGTGTGGGTGCTGGTTACAGGGATTCAATCCTCACTTGTAAAGAAGAAGCAAGAAAGAGAGAAAGAATGAAGTGCAGATAAAAGATTGCAAAGTACTTTGCATCCTTCAGAGACTCACTTGGTGACCTTTAATTTTTCATATCTACCAGAGATGAAAGAAAATTCAGAAAACGATTTTAAAGGATGTTGTCAAGGAAATTCCATTTTAAATATTTTATTTATTATTTTTATTTTTATCTCTATGAGTGTATTGGTTGCATGTATATAAGTGCACCCATGTCATGTGGTACAATGTCCACGGAGGACAGATGAGACCTTTGGATTCCAGTGGAACTGGAGTTACAGACAGTTGTTAGCTGAGAAACAAACCCCAGTCCTGTACAAGAGCAGTCAGTGCTCTTAACCACTGAACCAGCTCTCCAGCTCCAGAAATTCTGTTTTAAACAGGGAAAGATAATCTTTTGAGATATCAATACACGAAATAAATAAATATAGGTGTATCGAGTGTCATTTGAAATATTTCAACACGGTAAAGCTTATTCTCTCCCTTTGTATTAGCCTTCCATGACCCAGCTTGGATACAGAACACATGGCAGGCTTTGTTCCAGTTCTTAATTACTGAGTTTCAGTTTCTCTGTGATGGTGAACCATGACTCTCATCCTCTTTGTAAAAAGGAAGACAAACCCCACTCCTCTCACCTGGAACCAGGGTGTGTTGTCCATATTTCCAGCATTGCTGTTAATATAACATCAGAGATTTCTGGGGGAAAAAAACCACCTAGGTCTCAGATGTGTGACATTTCTCTCCAGGTCTGGGTTCTTGTCCTCACATCCACATGGTGGGTCCAGAAGACACCGGAATAAAGCTGATGTGCACAGGAAAAGGCTGGTTCCCCCGTCCTGAAATACAGTGGAAAGGTGCAAAAGGAGAGAAGATGCTTTCTTTGTCTGAGGATGAGACCCAAGGAGATGATGGATTGCTTCAGGTGGAGGCGTCCCTCATTGTCACAGACAGCTCCAACAATAAAGTGTCCTGCTCCATGAAGAACCCCTTCTTTGGAGACGAGCAGATGGAAACCAATTTCTATCCCAGGTCAGTGCTATACATTTGAGGGAGAAGGGAAGAGGGGCACAGGCATATTCAGGAAGTGGGGTGGAACAGGTCTCCTTAGTGGTAATATTTTAATAGGTCTTGGGCTCTGTGCCAGAGCCCTTCTTCCCTAGGCCCTCATATTGGCCAAAAGCATTTGCTGTGACTTTCTTTTCGCTTATGACTGTCCTGGGTACTTTTATGCTTTTTGCCTGGAAGAAAAAACAGAAAAAAAGAGATTACAGAAAGCCAAGAAAGAAAGAGAAGTGAAAGAAAGGAAAGTCAAAGGTAAAGTTGTGAGCCAGAGAAGGCAGTGTTCATGACTTTATGGTTGTGTGCAGGACTGAGATGATACTCAGGATTTCTAAGAAGTCATGGAACCTAGGACATATGCAGAAAAAATATATATGATAGAATCTGTTAGAGAGAGAAATCACTGGGATAAACGTGGAGTTCGAAAAAAAATTTCATGTTATGCATACTATTTTTAACTAAGATAAATTTGTTGATCTAAGTGTGAAAGAAGTCACACCTGGTTGTTGTGTATAAATTAGATATAACTATTGCACCCTTCCCTGTAGAATTGTTTTAAAATTTGTCTTTAATTTTTCAGAACCACTGCTGAAAGAGCTTGGTGAGTTGTGAAATCTCTCTGCCTTTATGGAGGAAGGGGAGTCCCTCCCCCATGCTGGAAACTTGGTTCTTACAGCTGGTTATTTCCCTTTCAGAGCAAAGAAAAGCCTTGTATCAGCAAGGTGAGTTCTCAAGATGCTATGGGTAGCCTCGTGCTCACTCATCCTCTGCTCTGGTCACCTCCTCTTCTCCTTGTTGGTGAAGAGATCCTCCATCCTAAACAGCACAAGACAGCCAAGTCCAGATGAGATGATTAGACTTTTTCATTACATGAAATCATGGCCTAGGGTTAGAGGACAGATCATAGGGCCTGGGCCCAGAAGGAACACCAAGGGAGGTACCAGGAGCTGAGGGACCCCAAGAACTTCAGGAGCCAATTTGTGGGGACTTAAACAGAACCAGAAGCAGCCCCTAGTTTCCAAGGAGGTGTGTGACTGGCTTGCTTGAGTAATTTTCAGACTGAGGAAAGTGAGATTCCCTGAGACTGGAAGCCAGGTAGGGTTTATGCCATTTGACTGGAGGGGTGATTAGCAGGTGGACGTTTTCCTGCTTCGAAATGATAGGATTTCTGTTGAGAGCAGGGGAATCTTGGTTAGGAATCAGCAAGGAGCCCATGAAACTTCAGCCTGCACAGCTTCTCCTCTCTTCCAAAGTTAAACTTATTCTGTCATCCAGAAAGGACTCGATTCTCAGGTTGGTGGAATGAGGAAATGCAAGTGGTGAATGAGCCACAGAGGTAAAGAGATGATTTCCACAGCAATACACACCATCATAAACCTTCAGAATTCACATCACCACAATGAGGTCTACTGTGAAATGCAGGTCCTGTTAGCAGGAAAATTTATTTAAAAATCCATTAACATACATAGGAATGGGTTTCATCATGGCATTTTGATACACTCCTGTTGCTATCCTCATTGTTATTCTTCCCACTGCTCTTCCTTGTTCCTTCTTTCTATCTATTGCTGGTCCTTTCCTTCCCATCACATAGTCTATCCTGTGTGAAGGTCCCATAGCATTGTACATCATAATGAAGGTGAGATGAAACTGAGGGAAACTAAGCAACTTCAACAAAATCCTCCAAAGTGGTTACACAGATTCAAATCTAACCATGAAGCCTTGTATTTCTAAAATTAGAAGTGTAGGGTAGATGATCATTTGGGGCTTTATGTTATAATTCCACAGAAAATTGATTTTGAAGAAGTTTAAACCAAAGTAGGCACAGTCAACTGGAAACATGGCAAAAATCAATTATAAGAGTAAACCCCAATCAATAGACATTTCAAGAAGATGGAGATTCCCTGTCCTGGACTGTGGAATGCAGGGTTTTCATAAGCAGCAGCCTCTTGTCTGTGCAATTTCACAGTATCTGGAACAGATGGATTCCTGAGGTCTCATTTGACTCTGGCCATCTATTGCATTTCATAGGACAGAGCACACATTGCTTCATCTACTCTTCCATTTTCTTTATTTTCCTCCATTATTCTCACTCAGAGTTTGCATTTTATTGAGCCTGAATGGTCTTTATAAGGTACTAACATTGTTTTCCCACACTTGTAGCTGATGTGTTTCTGAATCCAATCATAACCCACCAGAACCTCGTCCTGTCTGAGAATCAAAGGTGTGTTTCTCTAGTAGAGAGAGTTGATGTGGACTCTTACGCTGTGGCCTACCATATGCAAGAGGAAATTAAAACATTTCACTATCTGCTAGGTCAGATTTGCTTTACCACTGGGAAACATTATTGGGAGGTAAAAGTGACTGTAGGCCGAGAAAATGGAACTGAAGGTAGATGTGCTGTTGGTATTTGTTCAATGCAGAACATGGGGACAATTTCAGAAATTCCACACAAACATTGTCAGCTGGTAATGAGTAAAGGTGGAGTTTCAGTACGTTCCCAGATCTTAAAGTCTCTACTGCTGAGGTGGTACCCACACAGGATTGGCATCTTCCTGGACTATGAAGCTGGGGAGGTGTCCTTTTATGACATGGAGAATGACTCCCACATCTATTCCTTCACTGGATTCACCTTCTCTGAGGGCCTTTACCCTTATTTTAGCCTTCGGGGTCCTGGCACATCCATTAGAATCTGCTTAGCTTCAAATAACATCACACTCCCTCTTGTCCCTTAACAAGTAAATGATTGTCCCCACCAATGCCTCCACTGCTGCCACACATGCTCTTTGTGAGTTTCAGAAATTTGTCCTTTGGGACGGATTTGGTCAGTTTCTCTGTGATTTGAGCTTCTTTTAAAGAAGAAGAGAGCTAGGTGTGGTGGCACATTCCTTCATCTCAGCAGCCAGTAGGCAGTGGGAGATGGATCTATGTGTGATCAAGGCCAGCGTGGTCTGCATAGTGGATTACAGGCCAGCTGTGGTTACAGGGAGACCTGTCTCAAAAATACCACCCCCTCAAACTGCTAAGAGGCAGAAAGATAAATGGGAAAACTCTGGAAGTTTAAGGAGATTTCTTAGTGTGGTTTCTATTGAATACATGTAGCTTCTCTGAGTGACAATTTGTCACAAGAAAAGTGCAAACAAGTGTGTGGGCCTCTTTCTTGTTTTGGTTTCCAGTCTGTGCTGAAGTAAAAAAAAAATTAAAACTGTCTTTAAAGAAAATCTCTCTTCTTGCTTTTGTTATTGAATATCAAGCAGACTCACAGCTGCATGAACTCTCAGGACACTTCCCACTGCTGAAACACAAAGGACTCTGTCCAAGTATTGTGAAAATGTGTGGCCCAAACTGTCTAGTTTTTCAATCTCCAGAGTTCAGTGAACATCTAATCTAGGTGAGGATGTCGGATATGACTTTAAATAACTTGAGCAGAAGCCCAAATGTTTTGGGAGGGAAAAGCTTGTTTCTTCTGCAAGTACACACTAGGCCAAATCTAGAATTTGGCACCATGAGAGCATGTGAATGAAAAAGGAATCTATTCCCCAGTTGAAGATTTCAGAGAAACGGATGTGGAAATATGAAGCCTCTGAGATCTTCCTGGAGAAGCAGCCTTTACTCACAGCAGCCTGTTCTTTCCTTTCTAGCCATGATCTTCCCACAGGTGAGGGTTTCCTTCACCTTTGCTGCACCTGAGCATCACTGTCTGTTTCTCACCAAGTTTGTGCCTTGGAGATATAAAATGTGAGCTTCTCCTTTTATTGAACTCACTGTTCCCAAGGATGGAAGAGATTCATGTAGTTTTCTCTATGACTGGCAGATATTTAAGCCATGAATCTCCCTCACAGCCTCTCTTGAAACTTGTCTCTCTTCACTGGCACAAAAGCAAAGTGGCAAAGCCAAAACTCGGACTTGGAAGAAAAACTTGAGACCCCAAAATTTTAAGATTCCTGAGTGTAAAACAAGAGCCTTGTGGGTATTCTTTTGGCAGAAGCACTTAAAATCAGTTACTGGAAAGCCTTGACCCCTGCTGTTTCTCACAGACCTGTGAAAGTTTGGACTGTCCTTTGATCTCTCAGGAAAGAACTTTGATCTGGATTTTAGCCTGAGATTCCCTTGTCCCAATTAGCTGCCCCAGCCTCCAATTGTGTGTATGTGTCCTGGCCCATGCCTGGGTTAGTATATAAGCCTTGAGTTTCAACACTAAAGTTGAGTCTATTCCCTTGGGCTTTCTCTGAGTCCATGTCTGTATATCTTTCTACTTTACTTATCTATTTCCTTGGGTAAAATCCCTGGCAGTCCCTCCCCTCTCCTTGCCAGAGCTAACCAGGGAGAGAAGAACAACAAATAGCATGTGGATGTCGGCCACACATGTATAAAAGACTATTCAGACGATGATAAACCCTGACAGAGCCTGTATATCTACAACAAGAAATAATAAAAGTGAAAGAACCATAAATGTGTGTTGGAAAGCATTTATCACTCTAATTGAATGGACAGTGGTGGTGAGAAGGGATTTCTGATCATGAAGATTCATTCCATAGTGATGGTAACCATAAAATAGGAACCGTGGGGGTGAACTGACACACAGTAGTGATGATGTGGGTTCAGTCTGAGCCATTTCTCTTCTGTGGCACACTTAAGCTACTCGGATAATGTTCCCACCTGGTATTCTAATGCCTCTCCTGAAGGACCCAGGCTCATGTCTGATTCTACAGTAGTATAAGAATCTCTCTCTTCTCTCTCTCTTTCTCTCTCTCTCTCTCTCTCTCTCTCTCTCTCTCTCTCTCTCTCTCCTGGCTTGTCCACTCTTTTTAGTAAACTTTTCCACTCTAAGCTTAGTGAGTGGGAAGCAGTCTCTGGAGGAAGATAACAGAAGAAGATGTGGAAGTTGGTGGGATACTGGGAGGAATTATATAATGTCAAATCTAACAGGTTCCATGTTTTCTCCATCAAAGTTAGAATGCCCTTGAATTCTCCACCTGGCCTCCTCAATTACTTTTTGTAAACTACATTCAAATTTCAATTCTGAGTAAAGTTTATTAAACTATGATAAGATATTTAAAAACTAGTGACTGCTATAATAAACACATGGTGACTGCAGGCATCCTGCCTTCTGAAGCGTTGTTTACCAAAGTTCTGACAGTGGATTCTACTGAGCTCGAGAAGCAGTCATCTATCAGTTCATTCTTGCATTTCACAAAGTTTTTTTATCAATTATTATAGATACTTTAAGAGGTTGTGAGGATACAGAAATAGAAGAGAATAGTTCCTTCCCTGGACAAACTTAAATTCTATTGACAAATAGAGAAAAAGACAGGCACAGGTTTAATAAATTCAGTCTTCTGCTGTTCTCCATTTGTGGAATAACTTAAACTTTCCTTTGAATGGATATTTCCTATTCAACCGCCTGCTGCAGAGATAGTGCTACTGAAGGAGAGGCAGAACTACAGATCCAGCTACCACCTCCAAAAAACTTGCATAGGTGAGAGGGACGAAGGGCTCAATAAGCAGAGTACTGGCATGCAGGGTGCTCTCTGGTGTCCTGCTCGCACCATGTTGTGTGGAGCATCCCCGATGGAACTGACACTGGATGTAACAGGAGTATCCAAGGGGTCTTGTAATTGAGGTACAACCCATTCAATTCACTAACAAACCCCTGATTTGATTCTGTCCTCAGACCATATCTCAGGGTGTAAAGTGGGATAGGAGAGGAGGGGGAGCAGGGCACTCTCCTGGAGAGAAAAGTTTATGAGAGATACCAGTCCACATCCTGGAACTGAGATCCACTCAGCTTGTATATGTTTCCTGAGAGTTGTCTGCATCACATGATTAATCTGACTGTGTGTATGTCAGAAGTGAGAGGGAACCAGATCATTGATTGGCCAGCTCAAACACTCATTCATTAGCTGCTGATTGGGGGAGTCCATTTATATGCTTGATGATATTTATTAATTTTTCTATGTTGAACCATCCCTGCATCTCTGTTATGAATCCAACTTGGTCATGATGGATGATCTTCTTGATGTGGGTCTGTATGGGATTTGCCGGTATCCTGTTTAGAATTTTGGCATCTGTGTTCATTAGGGAAACGGGTCTACAGTTCTCCTTTTTGGTTGTATCTTTCCCTGGTTTTGGTAATAGAGTGATGCTGGCTTCATAGAAGGAATTTGAGAGAATTCCCTCAGTTCGTATCCTTCTAAACAATTTCAGTAATAATGGTTGTAGGTCTTTTTGAAATGTTTTATAGAATTCTGCCATGAAACCATCTGGGCCTGGTCTTTTATTAGTTGGGAGGTTTCTTATTACCTCTTCAATTTCTTCATATATTGTTGGTCTTTTTAAGCTGTCGATCTCTTCTTGGTTGAGCTTTGGTGAGTCCCAGGATTTCACATATTCATCCATTTCTTCTAGGTTTTCAAACTTGGTAGAGTATAGGTTTTTGAAGTATTCCCGTATGATTTTTTTGATCTTTCCATTGTCTGTTGTGATATTTCCCTTTTCATTATGGATTGTATTGATTTGGAGTTCTTTCTTTTGGTTAACTGGGCTAGAGGTCTGTCTGTCTTGTTTATTCCTTCAAAGAACCAACTTTTGAATTCACTGATTTTTTTGTATTGTTTTCTTTGTTTTTGATTCATTGATTTCTGCTCTGATTTTTTGTTATTTCTTCCTGACTGTTGAATTTAGGTTTCATCTGTTGTTGCCTTCAAGTGCTTTTAGCTGCAGTGTTAGATCATTCACTTGTGCTCTTTCTGTTTTTCTAATGTAGGCACCCAGGCCTATAAAGTTCCCTCTTAGGACTGCTTTTAAGGTATCCCATAGGTTTTGTTGTGTTGTATTGTCATTGTCATTCAGTTCCAGGAATGCTTTTATTTCCTTGTTGATTTATTCCTTGACCCATTCATTATTCAGGACAGTGTTGTTTAGTCTCCATGTGTTCTTGTAGATAGTAGGGCCTATCCTGGTGTTGATATTGAGATTTATTGCATTGTGGTCTGATAGAATGCATGAAATTATTTCAATCTTTTTGTATTTGTGGAGGTTTCTTTTGTGTCCCAGTATGTGGTTAATTTTGGAGAATGTTCCATGAGGTGCTGAGTATAAAGTGTATTCTCTGGTATTAAGGTGGAATATTCAGTAGATGTCTGTCAGGCCCATTTGGTGTATTGTATCATTCAGTTCAGATTTCTCTCTATTTATTCTTTGTCCTGTTGACCTTTCCAAAGGACTCAGTGGGGTATTGAAGTCCCCTACTACGAGTGTACTAGGGTTAGTGTGTGACTTGTGGTCCTGGAGAATTGTCTTTATAAAGTTTGGTGCACCGGAGTTTGGGGCATATATATTCATAATTGTGAAATCTTCTTGTTGAATTGTTCCTTTGATAAAAATTTAATGGCCTTCTTTGTCTCTTCTGATTTCTTTTACTTTGAAGTCTAGTTTGTCTGATATTAAAATAGGAACACCCACTTTCTTTTTGGTACCATTTGCTTGGAATATTTTTTTCCAGCCTTTCATGTTAAGGTGGTGCCTGTCCTTGAAGGTAAGATGTGTTTCTTGTAGACAGCATATCGGTGGGTTCTGTTTCCTAATCCAATCTCCCAGTCTATGTCTTTTGATTGGGGAATTTAGTCCATTAATATTTAAGGTTATGACTGATAGGTTTGTGTTGCTTCCTTTTGCCTTATTATCCATTTGCAGTTTTGGTTTAGGTTTCTACTTCTGCAGTTGTGCTTTTATTGATTTCTCTTTCTAGGTGCCTGGGGATGGTTGCTCCTTTCTTCTGTCCTTTGAATTGCTTCCAGTATTCTCTGAAGAGTTGGTTTTCCAGACATGTATTCTTTCATCTTGTTTATGTCATGGAAGGCTTTTCTCTCTCCTTCAATTATAATTGACATTTTAGCTGGGTATAGAAACCTGGGTTGGCATCTATTGTCCTTTAACACTGGAAATGCTTTGCTCCACATTCTTCTTGCTTTCATAGTTTGCACTGAGAAGTCAGTTGTAATTCTGATAGGTTTCCCCTTATAGGTCACTTGTTTTTCTCTTGTGGCTTTAAGGATTTTGTCTTTGTTTTGGGTGTCTAGCATTTTGACTATGATGTGGTGTGGAGAGTTTCTTTTCTGATCTTGTCTGGAGTTCTAGGTGCTTCTCATATTTGTATTGGTTTTTTTGTTTTTGTTTTTTAGTTTGGGGAAATTTTCGTCTACTATTCTGTTGAAGATCTGGTCTCTTGGGAGTCTTCTCCTTCCTCTATTCCTATGATGCAGAGGTTTGATCTTTTCACAGTGTCCCACACTTCCTGGTTCTTCCACTTTTGTGTATTGTTCATAATCTTTCCTTGAGGTTTTTAGTTATTCTGTGTTATCTTCAAGGTCTGATATTCTTTGTTCTGCTTCCTCCATTCTGCTTCTGAGGCTTTTTCTATTCCTTTCCTCTTGATTGGATGAGTGTTTGATTTCCTTTTTCATTTCCTCTCTGATTTCTTTAGTATTTCCACTTCCTTTTAGGGCTTCTCAATCTCTTCCTGTAGCTCTTTGCTTTGCTGGTTGGTTTCCTTTTATTTTTCAACATGGGATCCTTTCAATGTTTCCACTTCCTTCCAGAGTTTGTCATTCTCTCTCTCTAGGTCCTTCTTGAGTTCTTCATTCTCTTTTCTTAATTCTTTGATTTGCTCTCTATAATCTTGTACTTCTTTAAGTATGTTCACGATTGTACTTCTTTTTTTGTTTTTGTTTGTTTGTTTGTTTTTACAATTGCATTTCTAATATCTGTGTCCTGGGCCATCCCCAGGGGGATCCCACTGTAGGAATCTTCCACAGGGTTGGTAGAGCTCCATGTGGGATTATCCTGCACCTTTCCCTTTTTGTCTCTTCTTCGTGTCCCTGGCATATGGGCTTCTCCTTGCCTGTATTCCAATGTGAATCACAAATGCCTCTTCTCTGTGTTGAAGTCTTGCTTTGCTTGCCTCCTTCAGATGCCTTCGTTATTTGTTTGATTTGTTTTTCTCCTTTACTCCTTGCTTATGGAGTGTTGACTTCTCTAAGCTCTAGGCTTTCTGTTGGAAGTCCAACTCACTCTTCCCTTTCTGTTCTGAAGTTTCTCCAAAGAATCCACTTGGACACTCCTTCCTTTGGTAATCCCAGTTGGGGGTGGGTGGGTGTGCTCTTTAGCCCATGACCTGGTACCTGTGCTTCAGGTGTTTTTGGGAGATCTCAATTCTCAAGACTCACACAAACCCACCTTTTATACCAGCTGGGAGGATAACTTTGCCCCCACAGCCACTCCAGTCAATCAGGCCAAAGATCAACAAGCACAAGGAAATGCAATCAAACAATCCACCTGGCGGAAGCACCCAGCTCTTACCTGTGCTTCAGATGGTCTTGGGAGCTCTCCCTTCAATTTCTTCCTGTATTACGTGTCTGTTTAATCTCTTGATCTCTTGTTGGTTGAGCTTTGGTGATTCCTAGGATTTCAGATATTCATCCACTTCTAGGTTTTCAAACTTGGTGGAGTATAGGTTTTTGAAGTATTCCCATATGATTGCTTGGATCTTTTCATTGTCTGTTGTGATATTTACCTTTTTATCATGGATTGTATTGGAGTTGTTCTTTCTTTCTTTTGGTTAACTGGGCTAGAGGTTTGTCTATCTTGTTTATTCTCTCAAAGAACCAACTTTTGTATTCATTGATTTTTTTGTATTGTTTTCTTTGTTTCTATTTCATTGATTTCTGCTCTGATTTTTTTATTTCTTTTTGTCTGTTGGGTTTAGGGTTCATTTGTTGTTGTCTCTCTCATGTTTTTAGATCCAGTGTTAGATCATTTATTTGTGCTCTTTCTATTTTTTTAATGTAGGTACCCAGGGCTATAAATTTCCTTCTTAGGACTGCTTTTAAAGTTTCACAAAAGTTTTGCTGTGTTGTATTGTCATTTTCATTTAGTTCCAGGAATGTTTTTCTTTCTTTATTTCTTCCTTGACCCATTCATAATTCAGGAGTGTGTTGTTTAGTCTCCATGTGTTCTTGTAGATAATAGGGCTTATCCTGGTGTAGATATTGAGGTTTATTGCACTGTGGTCTGATAGAATGCATGAAATTATTTCAATCTTTTTGTATTTGTTGAGGGTTTTTTTTGTGTCCCAGTATGTGGTCAGTTTTGGAGAATGTTCTGTGGGGTGCTGAGTAGAAAGTATATTCTCTAGTGTTTGAGTGGAATATTCGTTAGATGTCTGTGAGGTCCATTTGGTGTATTGTATTGTTCAGTTCAGGTTTTTCTCTGTCCTGTCCAAAGTTCTCACTGGGGTACTGAAGTCCCCTACTATTAGTGTGCTTGCATTAATCTGTGTCTTGTGGTCTTGCAGAATTGTGCTTATAATGTTTGGTGCACCAAAGTTTGGTGCATATATATTCAAGATTATGAAATCTTCATGGTTAACTGTTCTTTTGATAAGTATGTAATGGCCCTCTTTGTCTCTCTTCTGATTAGTTTTAGTTTGAGATGCACTTTGTCTTATATTAGACTAGCAACTCCTGCTTTCTTTTTGGTACCATTTGCTTGGAGTATTTTTCCATCCTTTCACATTAAGTTGGTGCCTATCCTTAGGGTGAGATGGGTTTCTTGTGGACAGCATAGATGGGTTCTGTTTCCTAATCCATTCTAACAGTCTATGTCTTTTATTTGGGGAGTTTAGACCATTAATATTTAAGGTTATTTTTGAGATATGTGTGTTGCTTCTTTTTACCTTATTTTCTGTTTTCATTCTTGGTCTATGTTTGTATTTCCACAGTTATACTGTTGTTAATTACTCTCTCTAGCTGTTTGGGGATAATTGCTCCTTTCCTCTGAACTTTATTTTTTATTTTTTTTTAAACTTTTTTTTTTAATTTTATTTATTTCTGTATGTGTATGAATGTACTGTCTGCATGCAGGTCTGTGCACCCGTGTCGTGCAGTGCCGCGGAGGTCAGAAGAGGGTCTCAGATTCCCCTGGAGCTAGAGTTCTCCTGGAATTGGAGTTTCAGACGGCTCTCGGCCGCCATGTGGGTGCTGGGGATCGAACCTGGGTCCTCTGTAAGAGCAGTCAGCGCTCTTAACCGCTAGGCCATCTCTCCAGCCTCAGTGGTCAGAAGAGGGTGTTGGATTCCCCTGGAACTGGAGTTCTCCTGGAATTGGAGTTTCAGATGGTTCTCGGCCGCCATGTGGGTGCTGGGGATCAAACCCGGGTCCTCTGTAAGAGCGGTTGGTGCTCTTAACCACTAGGCCATCTCTCCAGCCCTCCTCTGGCCTTTAAATAGCTTTGAGTATTTTCTGAAAGGTTGTTTTTCTAGACATGAATTCTTTCATTTTGTTTATGTCATGAGAAATTTTTATTTCTCCTTCAAGTATAATTGACATTTTTTCTGGGTATAGTAATCTGGGTTGGCATCTATCATCATTTAGTACTGGGACTACTTTGATCCACATTCTGGCTTTCATTGTTTACACTGAAAAGTCAAGCTCTAATTCTGATGGGTTTCCCTTCATGTGTAACTTGTTTTTCTCTTGTGGCCTTCAGTATTTTGTCTTTGTTTTGGGCATCTAGTGTTTTAACTATGATATGGCATGCGGAATTTCTTTTCTGATCTTGTCTGTTTGGTGTTCTATGTGCTTCTTGTATTTGTATGGGTTTGTCATTTTTCAGTTTGTGGAAATTTTCTTCTGTTATTCTAGGGAAGATCTGATCAATACCATTGTCCTTGATTCTTCTCCTTTCTCTATCCCTATGATGTGGAGGTTTGATCTTTTCATAGTATCCCACATTTCCTGATTGTTCCATTCTAGTGTTTGTTTTTTTTTTAATTTTTCATACTCTTTTCTTGAGCCTTGTAATTCTTCCATGTTATTTTCCAGTGTTGATATTTTGTTTTCTGCTTCATCCAATCTGTTACTGAGTCTTTCTCCCATTCTTTCCTGCTGATTGGATGAGTGTTCGATTTTCTTTTTCATTCCGTCCTGTGATTTCTTTAGTATCTCCAGTTCCTTTTGGAGATTGTCATTCTCTCCTTCTAGATCCTTGATTCTCTAGTCAGTTTCCTGTTTCATTTCAGCATGGGATCTTTTCAGTGTTTCCACTTCCTTCTCGAGTTTGTCATTCTCTCCCCCTAATTCTTTCCAGAGTTTGTCATTCTCTTCTTTTAGTTCCATGATTTGTTCTTTGTATTCATTCATTTCTTTGAGTATATCTATGATTGTTCTTTTAAGATCTGATTCCTGGGTTACCTCCAGGGAGATCTCATTGTTGGCGTCCTCTATAGGATTGATAGAGTTTGGTGGGGATTTATTATTTGTTGTTTTTTCCTTGTGCTTTGGGGATGTGGATTTTTTTTTTTGTAATATGAAGTGAAATTCAAGTATTTTTTTGCTGTGCTGGAGGCTTTCTTTACTTGTTTTCTTCATGTGGCTTCATTGTTTTCTTGTTTATGAAGGGCTGGCTGCCCTAGGTTTCAGGTTTTCTTTTTTGGCTGTGTATTCCAAGGTACAGCTACCACTTTTCTTTCTGGTCTGAAGCTTCTCCAGAGATACAAATAGGTAGCAAACAGGTCAGCTAGCTGATGAGCATGCCTGCTCACTCACTCCAGATGCTTCCCACTAGCCTATTCCTAGGTTGGCTGTGGAGTGGCAGGTTTGCTGTGTCTTCTGTTACATTTGCTGTGGAACCACTACTTCTGTTCCCACTGGGATGTCCACACCACAAATCACGGGGGTGGGGGGCAATGACATGGCTATCCTGGCCTGCACTGCACCGGTAACAGTCGGATTGCTGGGACCTTCACAGTCTCATCCTGGGTTGCCGGGACCTTCACCTGGCCCTCATGGCTTGCATCTCACACTGGGTCAGGTCACTGGGACCTTCACACAGCCCTTGCTAGAAGCAGGGGTGGGGCTTCTGTCTCACACCAGGTCACTGGGACTTTTCCTGTCTCACCCCAGGTCACTGGGACTTTCACCCAGCCCTCGAGGCCTGCATCTCACCCTGAGTTGGGTCACTGGGATATTCACCAGCCCTTGCCAGAGTGTGGGCAGGGCCTCCGTCTCACCCTGTGTTGCTGGGACCTTCACTCGGCCCTTGAGGCCTGCGACTCACCCCCTTCGCATTCTTGTGTTTTTTAAAATTTTGTATAGTCTTTGCTTAAGAACTCCAGATCTTTAACTTTGTCATCCAGTCTTGATATTCTATTTTCTGTTTCATTCATTGTGCTTGTGAGTTTTTTTGCTACTGTTTCCATGCAATTGCCTTATTATTTTTTTTATTTCATCCTCATTCCTGTTTGGGTTTTCCTCACTATTTCTTTTGTGAATTCAGTTTTTAAGACATGAGTTGTTTTTGATATTTCATTAAGTTGCATATTTTTATATTCCTGAGATTCCATCACCAGTTCTTTGAGTTGTTTATCTGTGTTTTCTTTAAACTATTTGATCATGTTTGTAATTCTGTCTTTAAATTCTGAGTCCAGCTGTTCCTCAGAGTGGTTTTCATTGCAGTGCAATTCTGTAGGTTTTATGGGGACATATTCTCTTGGTTTTTCATATTATTTGTGACTTGAGCTGCTGTTTGGGCATATGGATCTTCTTTGTTGGTTTTCAGTGACCTGGTGTGAGACAGAGGCCCCGCCCCTGCTTCTAGCAAGGGCTGTTTGAAGGTCCCAGCGATCTGACCCAGGGTGAGATGGAGGCCATGAGGGCCAAGTGAAGGTCCCAGCAACCCAGGGTGAGGTACTTCTGATTGGCTTTTGTTTAATTGAATTTTCATATGTTTATATTGTTAACATAGCTTGGTTACTTTTTTTCTGAGTCCTAGGTGGGTAGGTCTGTCCAGCAGATGGAGATCTAATGAAGATGGGGTTTGAAACCATCTGTTGGGGTGCTTAGCAATCTGTGTTAGAGTAGCTAGCTACTTGGGGCTAGGGAGTTAGTTCAGAGATCCGAGGCAGGGGAATTGGTGCCTGGCGGGATCCAAGGCTGAGTGAGGACTGCGTGGTGGGTGGCAAGAGGAACTGAACAGAGAGGCAGGTGGATGGGATGTCATTTACCAAGATCTTCTGTGGGGCAAGTCTGTCGGGCAGGTCAGGATGCAGGGAGGTCGGGCTTGGGGGAAGGGTAACCTGAGGAGGTGCTTAGCAATTTGTGCTAGGGTGTCTAGCAATTCTGGCTTAGGGAGATAGACCAGAGGTCTAAGGTGGAAGATTTGTTGACTGCCTGTCTGAGGCTGGCAGGATCAGGGTGAGGGAGGATGAGAAGATCTGAATGGAGATTCTGGAAAGCAGAACTGACTTACCAGGGTTCTAGGTATTTTTTTAATTTTTATTATATGTGTAAGAGTGTATTGCCTGTGTGTGTGTAAGTGTACATGTGCTACACAATGCCTGAGGAGGTCAGGAAGCATTAGAATCCCTGGAACTGGAGGTACAGATGGTTGTTAGCTGCCATGTAGGCACTTCGATTTGAACCTGGATCCTCTGCAAGAGCAGCACTGTTCTTAACTGCTGAGCCATCTCTCTAGTCCCCCTGGAATTCACACTCTGAAAGAAAATCAACTCCTGGGGCTGGAGAGATGGCTCAGTGTTTGAGAGTGCTGACTTCTCTTGCAGAGGACCTGGGTTCGATTCCCAGCATCCAGATGGTGGCTAAGAACTGTCTTTAATTCCAGTTCCAGGGGAATCAATGCCCTCTCTGACCTCTGCATAATTGTACCACATGAGTGCACCAACCTACATGCAGACAGTACACTCATACACATACAAAATAATTAAAAAAATAAAAAAAGAAAAAGAAAATCAACTCCTTCTCTCCCAGCAGCTATCAGTTGTCCTCAGTGAGGGCTGAGGCTTCTTGCCCACTGCCCCTCCATGGTGGGTTTCAGTCTAACTTGGACTTGCACAGGTCTTTTGCATGCTGTCACAATATTCTGATGTGTGCTTCCCCCCTTGCAGCCGGAAGGGGTCCTGAGCTTGGGTTTGACTCTGGTGCCTGACTCAGGTACCGCAGTGGGGTGGTGTGTTTGGACTCAGGTTCCGGACCTGATAGGAACACTTGGAGCCACCCGACATGGCTCCAGGCAGGTAAAAGCTTAGGACAGAGTGACTTTTGTGGTGTGGTCAATTGATTTTCTGGTCTGTGGCCGAGGGCCTGGTGGCTGGCAGGGGCTAGATTGGAGCCCTAAGCCCGGCAGGTCGCCCTTCCCCCCTCGCAGCCAGAAGGGGTCCTGAGTTTGGGTCTGACTCTGGTGCCTGACTCAGGTGCCGGGGTTCGGGCTAAGCCAGGCATAGCCCCCTCCCCCCCGCCAACAATTGGAATTGAGGAAGAGAGAGTATCCAGTGGATTAGGAGAACTCTCAGAACAGGAAAGGAAGAGTGACTTAGACTTCCAATATCCAATCTATAAACAAAAGTGAAAGCCTGAAAACCTAGACAAGTCAACACTCCATAAACAAGGAGGGAGAGAGGAAGAAATAAAAGCATAAGAAGGAGGTAAGCAAAACAAAACAAGCTTTCAGCCTTCAACACACTGAAAAGGCATTTGTGATTTGAATCACAAAACGGAAATCCACATGCCAGGGACACGATGAAGGGACAACATGGGAAAGGTGCAGGATAATTCCACACCAAGCTCTACCAACCCTGTAGGAGATAGGTACAATGGGATCCCCTTGGAGGTGACCCCAGAAACAGACCTTAGAGGAATAATTGCAGACCTATGCAGAGAAATTAAAGAACATAAAGAAGAATTCAGAGAACTAAAGGAAGGGATTGACAAACTCCAGAAAGAACTAGAGAGAGAAAAAAACAAACACCTTAAGGAAGTAGAAACACTGAAAAAGGAAGCCAACCAACGAAGTAAGGAGCATGAAGAAGAGATTGAGAAACTCAAAAAAGAAATTGATATATTAAAGAAATCACAGGATGAAATGAAAAAGGAAATAGAACACTCATCCAATCAAGAAGAAAGGAAAGGAAAAAGCCTTAGAAATAGAATGGAGGAAGCTGAGCAAAGAATATCAGATCTGGAAGATAACACAGAGCAACTAAAAAACTCAAATAAAGATTATGAAAAATTTAAAAATACACAAAAGTGGAACAACCAGGAAATATGGGACACTATGAAAAGATGAAACTTCTGCATCATAGGAATAGAGGAAGGAGAAGAATCTCAAGAAAATAGTATTGAGCATATCTTCAACACAATAATAGATGAAAACTTCCCCAAACTAAAAATAAACAAACCCATTCAAATACAATATTCTGATGTGCAACTGTGCTGTCTGGAAAGCATGGTTTCCTTGTATTCACCCACCACCTATTGCTCTTACCGTGTTTCCACCCCATCTTCTGCAATGATCCGTGGTCCTTGGGGACAGGGTGTATACATGTGTCCTATTTGGGATGTGGTATTCTTCAGTTCCTTATTTTATGCACTTTGACTAGTTGTGGGTCTCCGTGTTAATCACCATTTGGCATGGGAAAAAGAGATGCAGTAATCTACGGGTCTAACAAGAGCTCATTTGAATATAGAGGAACCAACTTTGACATTCTTCCTTGGTCTTTTCTTATTTTTGTTTCTGACATCTGACATTAGTGTTCCAGTCTTCTACGGAATCAGGTAAGGAATCCAAGCATCATAATTCAAAATTTCCCTTTCAGTCCAGTTACAGTCACATTTACAGAACAGAGCAGATCATTGTAATAATTGGCACAATGTGATGCCACACAATAGTCACTACAAAGTGTTTGTATTGATTTGTAGGACTGTGTGTTTGGGATACTGGGCATGCTATCTGGGTATTAGTATTTTTCCTAGTCATCTGGACAGTAAGTGTTCTTTTAACTTTAGTGAAATTTACAGTGCTTGGATCATAATCACATCAAAATAATCATTCCCAGTGAAGATTTCCGAGTTATGAAAGTAAATATAGAACAGTATTCTCTGGCTGTCACTCTTTTTCTCCCTTTTCTTTCTACTCCAGCACATGCTTCTGATATCCACCTACCTTCAAGGATGTTGGAATAATTAAGTATAGTTCCATGAAGGGGTTTTTAGACTTCCTGTGGCCAGGTTGAGTCTGCTGAGTCGAATTAGGAATTTTAGTTTCTTCATTTCGATTTTAAGTCTTTAAAAATTTTTCTAATGGTTCAAAGCTATACTTTCATTGTGACATTTCCATTCATGCATATAATGTAGTTGGATCATGTTTACCCTGTATATGACCCTCATTACATTTTCATTGTGTGTGTTTCTGTATCTGCCACAGCATGGGTACAGGGGTCAGAGGATGACCTGCAGAAGTTCTCTCCTTCTACCCTCCTGGAATTCACACCTTCTCTCATTCCTGCTAGTGTCCATTCTGCCAAATTACTCTCCCTGCTCACTCCTCAGTGCCAGCTCCTCCCCTGAGGTCTAGTCAACCTATCTGTAGTCTCTTTTCTGATGGAGGCCAGTCTTCCTCATCTAACCACCATATTCCTCCAATATTTTCTCAGCCAAGATCGAGCTCTGCTACTCAGTTCTGCAGTTCTGTACTGGATTTTTGTCCAGCTGAGTTTGCATAGGTCTTGTGCATGCTGATACCAATGCTGTAGGTTCATATGAACTGGGACTCAGGAGCTTGTAGGCTTCATTTCTGTTTGGTCTTTCACCACCTCCCTGGCTCTTGCAATCTTTTCTTCTCCTCTTCTGAAATGTTACCTGAGCCTTGGTGTATGAAGCTGAGTATAGGCCTCCTGTTCAGGGAGCTACGCTCTGCAGACTCCTAATCTTTATGGTTTGTCCATTTAGGCCCTTTTGGATTCCTGGTCCCCAGTTCCAGGAAAGAGCTTCCTTAAGCTTGGGCCCTTGTTCTGTGATGCTTGGGTTTTGTGTGTAGAGCTTGCATTGTAGATATGTCACTTGGGCATGAGCCATTCACAGACCATGTCTCTGTTTGTCCAGTTGTGAGACTCTGTACAATTCACATCTGGAGCAAATGAAGCTTCTTTTCTGAATAGTGTCTGAGATATTTGTCTATAAATATAAGGATAAGGATACTTCTTTCATAGTTAGTAAAATGTTACCTTAGCCTAGGGATGTGTCTAACTTGTGGAACCACAAAAATCATTCTTGACACATTAATTCAATGCTGTGGTTTTATTGTTGAGAATTTTGATAAAAAAGTTTACTAAACTTGTTCCTTAACAGTTTCATATATGTTCACAACGTATTCTGTTTACTGTCACCCCCTTGTACTCTCTAAAACCCCAAGCTTATTTTCCATCCTAACAAATCTCTCCCATGTTCATGTCTTTTGTTTGTTCTATGACTCTCTGAGTGCAGCTCAGGCATCTGTGTGATAATGGGTTTGGAAGTATGGAGTCCAGTGGGCTCACAGAGTGAAGACTGTGTCTTTTCCTTCCCAGGATTCCTAGTAGCCAATAATTGACCAGGGACCTAGGAGCCCCTCCCCAGTCCCTGACTGACTGTTGACAGGCCCAGTACTGTGCTGGCCCATGGCAGCAGGTCCAGCTGCTGTCAGATCATGGTTGCCTTGGTTACTTCATGCCTAGAAACTTTTCATGGCCCTTCTCCTTTCTCTATCTCTTTCTTTCCGGCCCCTTCTCTGAGATGATTCCTGAGCTCTGGGTGGGGCAGTGTAGATGTCCTGTTCAGGGCTGAGCACTCTCCTTTCACGTATTCCCACCACCTTGAGCAGTCTCTACCTTCTCCACATTCATTGCAAAGAGAAGCTTCTCTGATCAAGGCTGAGAGCAGCATTGTGTCTGTCATAAACACAGATATTTACAAGGCAGCTTGATGCCATGATAATTAAATTACACACTGTGGTAAGTTTATCTTAGGGCAGAAGACCTCCTCGGCCATGAGTTTTTTACAGGATTTCCATGACCAGGCATGGATGCCCTCCTGTGGAGCAGGCCTCAAAGCCAATCAGAGAGCAGTTGGTCACCCCAGCACAGTGATGTCTCTGTTGTAGCAGTGGGCACAGCTTGCATGGGAGGTTGGTATTGTAGTTTGGAGGGTTTGCAGGTGGAGACAACCAGTGATGCTTTCACTCTCTCTCAGCAGCCTGCATGGCCCGTTTCAACACTATGGAAGCTCACCAGCAGGAAAGAAGCAGAGATGTGGAAGGGGGGGACGAGAGAGCTGAACAGGAGAGGAGCGCAAACCCAAATGAAAGATGTGGAAAAATGCCATATTGAAACCTGTTATTTTAGAATCCTTCAGACAGAGATAGATAGATAGATGATCAATAGATAGATAGATAGATAGATAGACAGATGATAAAGTAGGAGTCATAGGTTATAATTCAAAGTCCCAGTGCCACCTGTGGGCTGCTCCCTGTGAGCTGTGGGTCAGGGCAGCCCTGAGGCCTCCTAAACAACAAGACCCCTGTCATTCCTCTTGGTTGTCCAACAGAAGGAGTTGAGAAGTCCCTATTGCTGAACACACTAGACACCTTGGGTTGAATTACAGAGAAAGCAGGCTGGAACTGCACTGGGAGCTTCTGACCTACTGAACTGTGAAGACTTTGCTCAGGTCACCAAATTCTAGTCTGCTCTATTAACCAGAGATTGTGCACCTTAGAAGGAAATAAGTTATTTCTTATCATCCCTGTACCTTGTACCTAAGTAATTATTAAACAAGTTTAATATCTGTACCAAGTTGAAGTTCTGTTTCTAATCTTACTTTACTTTCAGTTTTGAGAGTTTCAGAGTGGCAGGGAATCTCTGTCCTGGAGGTTTCCTGTGAGGGGCCTTCTTGCTTGTGGATTTCTGAATCCTTTAAATGGCTCCTAAATTATGCTCTAGGATCCTGAACTTTCTGAAGCAGCTTGGAGTAAGACTCAGTGGAGAGCAGGCAGCCAGCCAGGAGAGGATCTGAGTGGCAGGGTAGATCACCTCTCTGTCTCTTTGCTGAAGATGTGGCAGTTCCAGCAGCTTTATCCTCTAAGTTAGACAATGTGAATGTGAGTGCTGTGTGAGCCTCTCCACGTGAGGGCAGGAGGGAGGGAGCCAGGGAGGAAACAGCATGGAAACCAGGGCAGAGGGAGGACAGGAAGAGTTATACCTGTTCCTTCATATTTCCCCTTTCATCACAGATTCTATTAATTTGGAGTTGTTCCTTTTTTCTTTTAGTTAACTGGGCTAGAGTTCTGTCTATCTTATTTATTCTCTCAAAGAACCAACTTTTGGATTCATTGATTTTTTGTATGGTTTTCTTTGTTTCTATTTCATTGATCTCTGCTCTGATTTTTGTTATTTCTTCTTGTCTGCTGCGTTTAGGGTTCATTTGTTGTTGTCTCTCAAGTACTTTAAGCTGCTGTGTTAGATCATTCACTTGTGCTCTTTCTGTTTTTTTAATGTAGGCACTTAGAGCTATAAACTTCCCTCTTAGGACTGCCTTTAAAGTGTCCCATAGGTTTTGCTGTGTTGTATTATCATTGTCATTCAGTTCCAGGAATGTTTTTATTTCTTTCTTTATTTCTTCCCTGACCCATTCATTATTCAGTAGAGTGTTGTTTAGTCTCCATGTGTTCTTGTACGGTGTAGGGCTTATCCTGGTATTGATATTGAGCTTTATTGCACTGTGGTCTGATAGAATGCATGAAATTATTTCAATCTTTTTGTATTTTTTGAGTTTTTCCCTGTGTCCCAGTATATGGTCTATTTTGGAGAATGTTCCATGGGGTGCTGAGTAGAAAGTGTATTCTCTGGTGTTTGGGTGAAATATTCGATAGATGTCTGTGAGATCCAGTTGGTGTATTGTATCATTCAGTTCAGATGTCTCTTTGTTTATCTTTTGTCCTGTTGATCTGTCTAAAGGACTTAGTGGGGTATTAAAGTCCCCTACTATTACTGTGCTGGGGTTAATTTGAGCCTTGAAGTCCTGAAGAGTTGTCTTTACAAAGTTTGGTGCGCTGGCGTTTGGTGCATATATATTCATGATTGTGAGGTCTTCATCGTTAATTGTTCCTTTAATAAGGATGTAGTGGCCCTCTTTGTCTCTTTTGATTTCTTTTGCTTTGAAGTCTATTTTATCTGATACTAGAATAGCAACTCCTGCTTTCTTTTTGGTACCATTTGCTTGGAATATTTTCTTCCATCCCTTCACTTTAAGTTGGTGCCTGTCCTTGAAATTGAGATGGGTTTCTTGTAGACAGCATATAGATGGATTTTGTTTCCTAATCCATTCTCCCAGTCTATGCCTTTTGATTGGGGAGTTCAGCCCATTAATATTTAAGGTTATAATTGAAAGATGGATGTTGCTTCCTTTCACCTTATTATCCATTTGGACTTTTAGTCTCTGTTTCAACTCCTATGATTATGTTTTTATTAGTTTCTTTCCCTAGGTGCTTGAGGATAGTTGCTCTTCTCTTCTGCCCTTTGAATTGCTTCAAGTATTTTCTGGAGAGTTGGTTTTCCGGAAATGTATTCTATCATCTTGCTTATGTCATGGAAGATTTTTCTCTCTCCTTCAAGTGTAATCGACATTTTTGCTGGGTAAAGTATTCTGGGTTGGCATCCATAGTCCTTTAACACTGGAAATGCTTTGCTCCATGTTCTTCTTGCTTTCATGGTTTGCGGCGAGAAGTCATTTGTGATTCTGATGGGTTTCCCTTTGTATGTGACTTGTTTTTCTCGCGTGGCCTTCAGAATTTTATCTTTGTTTTGGGCATCTAGCACTTTGACTATGATATGGCGTGGGGAGTTTCTTTTCTGATCTTGTCTATTTGGAGTTCTATGTGCTTCTTGTATTTGAATGGGTTTGTCTATTTTTAGTTTGGGGAAGTTTTCATCTATTATTGTGTTGAAGATATGCTCAATACTATTCTCTTGAGATTCTTCCCCTTCCTCTATTCCTATGATGCGGAGGTTTGATCTTTTCATAGTGTCCCATATTTCCTGGTTGTTCCACTTTTGTGTATTTTTAAATTTTTCATAATCTTTATTTGAGTTTTTTAGTTGCTCTGTGTTATCTTCCAGATCTGATATTCTTTGCTCAGCTTCCTCCATTCTATTTCTAAGGCTTTTTCCTTTCCTTTCTTCTTGATTGGATGAGTGTTCTATTTCCTTTTTCATTTCATCCTGTGATTTCTTTAATATATCAATTTCTTTTTTGAGTTTCTCAATCTCTTCTTCGTGCTCCTTACTTCGTTGGTTGGCTTCCTTTTTCAGTGTTTCTACTTCCTTAAGGTGTTTGTTTTTTTCTCTCTCTAGTTCTTTCTGGAGTTTGTCAATCCCTTCCTTTAGTTCTCTGAATTCTTCTTTATGTTCTTTAATTTCTCTGCATAGGTCTGCAATTATTCCTCTAAGGTCTGTTTCTGGGGTCACCTCCAAGGGGATCCCATTGTACCTATCTCCTACAGGGTTGGTAGAGCTTGGTGTGGAATTATCCTGCACCTTTCCCATGTTGTCCCTTCATCGTGTCCCTGGCATGTGGATTTCCGTTTTGTGATTCAAATCACAAATGCCTTTTCAGTGTGTTGAAGGCTGAAAGCTTGTTTTGTTTTGCTTACCTCCTTCTTATGCTTTTTTTTTCTTCCTCTCTCCCTCCTTGTTTATGGAGTGTTGACTTGTCTAGGTTTTCAGGCTTTCACTTTTGTTTATAGATTGGATATTGGAAGTCTAAGTCACTCTTCCTTTCCTGTTCTGAGAGTTCTCCTAATCCACTGGATACTCTCTCTTCCTCAATTCCAATTGTTGGCGGGGGGAGGGGGGGGATGCCTGGAACCTGAGTCAGGCACCAGAGTCAGACCCAAGCTCAGGACCCCTTCTGGCTGTGAGGGGGGGAAGGGCGACCTGCCGGGCTTAGGGCTCCAATCTAGCCCCCGCCAGCCACCAGGCCCTCTGCCACAGACCAGAAAATCAATTGTCCAGCACCACAAAAGTCACTCTGTCCTAAGCTTTTACCTGCCTGGAGCCGTGTCAGGCTGCTCCAGGTGTTCCTATCAGGTCCGGAACCTGAGTCCGAACACATGACCCCACTGTGGTACCTGAGTCACACACCAGAGTCAGACCCAAGCTCTATTTATTTGGTTTTTAAGACAGGGTCTCCCTGTAGCCCCAGCTGGCCTGATACTTGCTATGCAGACCAGACTGTTCCCATTCTCACAGTGATACATCTGCTCCTGTCTGTAGTGTGCTGGTATTAGAGGCATGTACCACTACACCTGACTCCTCAGTAGTCCTTTACATTGTTTTTGTTTTTAAGGAAAAGTAATAGTAAAGGACATGAAGTGAAGGGGACATAGTATGTTGGAGGTAAGGTGGGGGTAGGAGGTCTGAATGTGATCAAAATGCATTGTGTGAAATTCTAGAATCAATAAAAACTTTTATAAGACATCCTCACACACATTATACACACACTGTGTACACTCACTGTGCAAATGCACACACACACAACGCACACACACACACACACACACCCTGTGCATGCACACATACCATGCATACATTTTGCTGTAACTTTCCCTTAGGAAAGCTTATGCGCTTACAATAGTGTCTGCACTAACAGACTAACAAATGGAAGCTGGTTGATCAGGATAGAAGATCTCCTCCCCAAGATAGCAGTAACTTTCAGGGTTTATTACCAATGCACTCAAATTATGTAAATCAAAATAAAGTAACGTGAAAATATGTTTAGAGAAAGCTAGTACATTTGTTAATACAAGTGTTCAAACATGTAAAGAATACATTGGGGGGGGGGCTGGAGAGATGGCTCCGCGGTTAAGAGTGCCGACTGTTCTTGCAGAGGACCCAGGTTCGATTCCTAGCACCCACATGGTGGCTAAGAACCATCTTTAACTCCAGTTCCAGGGGAATCTGACACCCTCTTCTGACCTCCACAACATTGTATGACATGGGTACACAGACCTACATGCAGAAAGTACATTCATACACATAAAAAAATACTAAAAAAATTTAAAAAAGAATATATCACAGTATCAAAGGTCCAGAAAATATGTAAATAATTGTCAAATTTTACATCCAGGTGGTTCCCAGGGTGGCAGGCACAGCCTGGGTGCTAGCAGGGGTGGATTCGTTGGGGAGGGGATGTTGAGGCTCTGGAAGGCTTTGGGAGGCAGTGGAGGTAGCCTGCTGGAGTCAGGGGCTGGCATGGGTGGCTGGTGGGCATCAGGAGGCAGCAGAGACTGCCCCCAGGGATTGGAGTGATGGAGACGGCCCATGGGTGTTGGGAGGCTGTGGAAGTGTCCAGCAGAAGTCAGGAGAAGGCAGAGGTGACCTGTGGGAGGAGGAACGTGTTGGCGCTACTTGTGGGCAATCAGGGGTGGCAGTGGTGGCTCGCTTCACAGGAAACACTTGGAACCCTCCTTCAGCTCCAGGCTAGGCATCTCTGATCCTGGCCCCATATACACACATTGACAACCAGCCCTAGAGAGCCTGTAAGCAGACCCCACATGGCAGGGCTTCTGTGAGTACATCTTTTTCAGTGAATGAATGAATTTGTCCCCTGTTCTGTGGTGAGAGTCCCCAGCTGTGCAGCAGCGGTGGTATTACAGACTTCCTACCCACCATCCAGAGAGCACCTAGGGCACCCTGAGCCTTGGTGTGTGAAGCTGAGTATAGGCCTCCTGTTCAGGGAGCTACGCTCTGCAGACTCCTAATCTTTATGGTTTGTCCATTTAGGCCCTTTTGGATTCCTGGTCCCCAGTTCCAGGAAAGAGCTTCCTTAAGCTTGGGCCATTGTTCTATGATGCTTGGGTTCTGTGTGTAGAACTTGCATTGTAGATGTATCACCTAGGCATGAGCCATTCACAGACCATGTCTCTGTTTGTCCAGTTGTGGGTCTCTGTACTATCTGCATCTGGAGCAAATGAAGCTTCTTTTCTGAGCAGTGTCTGAGATATTTGTCTATAAATATAAGGATAAGGATACTTCTTTCATAGTTAGTAAAATGTTACCTTAGCCTAGGGATGTGTCTAACTTGTGGAACCACAAAAATCATTCTTGACACATTAATTCAATGCTGTGGTTTTATTGTTGAGAATTTTGATAAAAATTTTACTAAACCTGTTCCTTAACAGTTTCATATATGTTCACAATGTATTCTGGTTACTGTCACCCCCTTGTACTCTCTAAAACCCCAGTCCTCTTTTCCACCCCAACAAATCTCTCCCGTGTTCATGTCTTTTGTTTGTTCTATGACTCTCTGAGTGCAGCTCAGGCATCTGTGTGATAATGGGTTTGGAAGTATGGAGTCCAGTGGGCTCACAGAGTGAAGACTGTGTCTTTTCCTTCCCAGGATTCCTAGTAGCCAATAATTGACCAGGGACCTAGGAGCCCCTCCCCAGTCCCTGACTGACTGTTGACAGGCCCAGTACTGTGCTGGCCCATGGCAGCAGGAACAGCTGCCGTCAGATCATGGTTGCCTTGGTTACTTCATGCCTAGAAACTTTTCATGGCCCTTCTCCTTTCTCTATCTCTTTCTTTCCGGCCCCTTCTCTGAGATGATTCCTGAGCTCTGGGTGGGGCAGTGTAGATGTCCTGTTCAGGGCTGAGCACTCTCCTTTCACGTATTCCCACCACCTTGAGCAGTCTCTACCTTCTCCACATTCATTGCAAAGAGAAGCTTCTCTGATCAAGGCTGAGAGCAGCATTGTGTCTGTCATAAACACAGATATTTACAAGGCAGCTTGATGCCATGATAATTAAATTACACACTGTGGTAAGTTTATCTTAGGGCAGAAGACCTCCTTGGCCATGAGTTTTTTACAGGATTTCCATGACTGGGCATGGATGCCCTCCTGTGGAGCAGGCCTCAAAGCCAATCAGAGAGCAGTTGGTCACCCCAGCACAGTGATGTCTCTGTTGTAGCAGTGGGAACAGCCTGCCTGGGAGGTTGGTGTTGTAGTTTGCAGGGTTTGCAGGTGGAGACAACCAGTGATGCTTTCTCTCTCTCAGCAGCCTGCATGGCCCATTTCAACACTTTGAAATCTCGCCAGAAGGAAAGAAGCAGAGATGTGGAAGGGGGGATGGGAGAGCTGAAGAGGAGAGGAGAGCAAACCCAAATGAAAGATGTAGGGAAAATGCCATATTGAAACCTGTTATTTTAGAAGCCTTCAGACAGATAGATACATAGAGATAGATAGATAGATAGATAGAGATAGATGATAGATAGATAGATAGATGATAGATAGATAGATAGATAGATAGAAAGATGATAAAGTAGGAGTTATAGGTTATAATTCAAAGTCCCAGTGCCACGTGTGGGCTGCGCCCTGTGAGCTGTGGTTCAGGGCAGCCCTGAGGCCTCCTAAACAACACGGCCCCTGTCATTTCTCTTGGTTGTCCAACAGAAGGAGTTGAGAAGTCCCTATTGCTGAATGCACTAGACACCTTGGGTTGAATTACAGAGAAAGCAGGCTGGTACTGCACTGGGAGCTTCTGCCCTGCTGAGCTGTGAAGATCTTGCTCAGGTCATCAAGTTCTAGTCTGCGCTATTAACCAGAGCATGTGCACCTTAGAAGGAAGCCAGTTCTTTCTTATCCTCCCTGTACCTTGTACCTATGTAATTATTAAACAAGTTTAATATCTGTACCAAGTTGAAGTTCTGTTTCTAATCTTACTTTACTTTCAGTTTTGAGAGTTTCAGAGTGGCAGGGGATCTCTGTCCTGGAGGTTTCCTGTGAGGGGCTTTCTTGCTTGTGGATTTCTGAATCCTTTAAATGGCTCCTAAATTATGCTCTAGGATCCTGAACTTTCTGAAGCAGCTTGGAGTAAGACTCAGTGGAGAGCAGGCAGCCAGCCAGGAGAGGATCTGAGCGGCAGGGTAGATCACTTCTCTGTCTCTATGCTGAAGATGTGGCAGTTCCAGCAGCTTTATCCTCTAAGTTAGACAACGTGAACGTGAGTGCTGTGTGATGGGTGATGGGCAGGAGGGAGGGAGCCAGGGAGGAAAACAAGCACAGAAACCTGGGCAGAGGGAGGACAGGCAGAGTTATATCTGTTCCTTCATCATATGGGAAGGTGTGAGGAGAGAATACAGGAGGCTGAGCCATGGCTGAGATGCTGCCATCTCTCTCCTTCGCTGCCTCTGCTCCATCTCTATCCACAGGATCTTTTCCTTCTTGAAGAGAAGAAATTAGAGAACTCATGGGCAGACTAATGACCTCAGAAGACCGCTGTTCAGATGAGGACTGAGTGTCTGGAAAAGGGAAGCAAAGGGTCCCTGTGAGAGTGACAAAGGGGTTGCAATGTTTCCTGGGGAAGTCACTGCAGGTTCCTGAGTGCTCCATTTCTTAGAAGCCTGGTGAACCCTTCACCATGACTCTCTTACTTTGAGAATCTCCTTCTGTGGTTTCCCAGCTGTCTGCAGGATGCCCTCTGGGGACTCTGCTCCGCACCTGGGGAAGATGCTGAGCTCTCTGGTCGTCTCTGCCAGGTGGCCTCTTCCTGGTCCTGCTTCTGCAGGTGTCCCTAGGGGTCTCAGGTGAGAACTCTGTTTTCTGTAGACCTGGGTTCTCCATTCTCTGAAATGAAGCATCAAATCACTCTTCATTCCCTATGTGCCTGGGTTAACTGTAATTCCTTCTCTGATAATTTGACTGATTTGACTGCCCATCAGTTTAATGTTCCATGAGGAATGGACTTTCATGACTTCCCAGCTCTCTTCCCTCCTCCTTCAGTGCGCTACCATCGCCATCAGGAAATCACTAGCTTTATGTGAGACGATCCCTTCTGATTTAGAAGGATGCACCCTGGTTCACTAGCACTGACCTCACCCTGCATGTGTGCTGCAAATTCCTGCTGATGGAAGGCTCCTGGGGCTTCCTTGGTCAGTGACAATGCCACCCTCTGCGTAGTCCGGGCATGTCTTCCTGACATCCTTTCTACTTTTTCTTTACCCACAGATTCATTCCTAGTGGTTGGCCCCTCGGAGCCCATTGTGGCCATGCTGGGTGCAGAGGCTGTGCTCCCCTGTTATGTTCACCCAGCCATGAGTGTGGAGAACATGGAGCTGCGGTGGTACTTCTCCAAGTTCTCAGAGGCTGTGTACGTTTACAGAGATCGGTTGGAGCAGGAGGGAGAACAGCTGGAAGATTTCCGTGGAAGAACAGAGCTGGTGAAGGACCGCATGTCTGAGGGGAGAGTAGCGGTGAGACTCTTCCATCTTCAGGTGTCAGTCAGTGGAATGTACAGGTGTTTTTTCAGAAAAGGCAGCAACTTTGAAGAAGCCATTTTGGAGCTTAGGGTGATAGGTGAGTAACTATCTGAGAGTGAAGACCATTCTGGAGAAATGTAAGTGTATCGTGCTTAATTTGGGTGTGTGGGGATGCTGGTACACATGATAGTTAAAAGGGGGGCAGGAATGCCAAGAGCTGGACAATGCATTAGATGCTGGATTTGACTCCAAATGGTCCTAATCTATTAGTACATTTCTTGAGATGTACTTTAAAATAGAATCATTTCTTCAAATTCTATTTTAAAATACATACTTTATTTCAATTCACCCTCTTTCACACACTTTGAAGGAAAGTATCTTGATTATGCAAATACACTATTGCTCACACAGACCAACAGTATGCCTGGCTTCTGTGATGTGAAGAGTCTGAGCTGGTAGTGTTCTTGTTTTGAGGCAAGGTTTGGAGGAAATAAGTATGAGCTTTGTGATAGGGTGACTTGATGCTGTGGAAAATGTCATCAGAAGATTGTTGAGGTTAGAAAATAATGAGCATTCTTGGTCATTCAATGGAACAGAGTGGAGAAAACCATTTGCTGAGTGGCTGTGGGGAGAGTCAGAAGGCTTGAGGAGAGGTTGGGGACATGGAACTGAGCACTGTACACTGTTCACCCTTGGGATTGGTTCATTTTTAGTGACCACAAAAATCCAAGGTCATTCTCACAGGCTCAAACCCTTGACATACATGAAATATAAAATTAGGTTTTGCATGAAGGATGCTTGTACTCATGGATTATCACTTATAGCTAAAAATGAAAAAAAAAAACTGAGAGAAAGATGCAGGACAGTTATGGCAGAATGCATGACCTGGGATGGGGTGGAGGGTGGGGGGGAGGGAAAGGGAAATAAGCCTGAACTGAATTGGAAAAATGTATGAAATGCACAAAGCATCAATAAAAACTAATTAAAAAAAAAAAAGAAATATAAAATTACAGTCCTGACAGTTTCCATTTTCTCCTCTAGTGCACTCTTCCTAACAGATTGTTCCATACTTTTCTAGACTTCTTTGTACAACCATAAATTTACATACCACATTTTTTTTTTTTTGGTTTTACACTTTTTTTTGGAATTTTTGAGACAGGGTCTCCCTTTTAGTACCAAGTGTCCTGGAGCTCGCTCTGTAGACCAGGCCGGCCTTGAACCCACAGAGATCCACCTATCTCTGCCTCTCGAGTGCTGGGATTAAAGGCATGCACCACCACGCCCCGCCTATAATATGCACTCTTAAAATCAGCATAGTCATAGGTTTTCACACTGTTTTTTCATTATTATTTTTTATGATTTTTTTATGTGTACGAGTGTATTGTCTGCATGTAGGTTGGTACACCCATGTCGTGCAATGCTGCAGAGGTCAGAGGTCAGAAGAGGGTGTCGGACTCCCCTGAAATTGGAGTTAAAGACAGTTCTTAGCCACCAGGTGGGTGCTGGGAATCGAACCCAGGTCCTCTGCAAGAGCAGTCAGAGCTCTTAACCACTGAGCCATCTCTCCAGCCCCCCACACTGTTTTTTTCAAAAGGCCTGTAGTGTTCATTTTCCCTCTCTATCTTCCCTCTTCTTCTTTGCCCTCTCATCCCTGCTCCACTTAGATATTATTATTATTATTGATGTTGTTGTTGTTGTTATTCCCCTTTCCTCCTGTATATTACTGAATTCTTTCTTCCTTCCCATGAAACTCTCCTCACCTCCATGGCCCCTTGCTAATTTCCTGAACTCTATGGATTTTCTGGTTGAAACACACATACCTGAAGATTCAAAGCTAGCATCCACTTATGAGAGAGGACATGCAACATTTGTCTTTCTGTCTGCATTACCCCCATAGGAATAATGGTGTTTCCAGTTGCAAATTTCATAATTTTGTTTTTCTTTACAACCAAACAATACTGCATTATATAAATGCACCATACTATCATTATCCATTCATCAGGTGATGGACATCTAGGTTGTTTCCATTTCCTGGCTAATGTGTACAGGGCAGCAATGAACATGGACAAGCAGGATTATCTGTAGCAGGACACAGAGTCCTCAGGGCATATGCCTAAGAGCAGGATGGAGGTCATGTAATAGTCCCATTTCTAGCTTTTTGAGGAATCTCCACACTGATTTACACAGTGGCTGCACTAGTTCACACTCCTACTGGGGGTTAGTAAGTGCTTCCCTCTCAGCACATCCATACGTCCATGATAAAAGAGTTTAACTAGAGTCATTCTATAATGTCCCAACCGCCCACCGCAGGCTAGCATGGAATCATCCAGTGCCAGGAATGGATGCCCTCTTTTGGAGTTGCTGGCCACAGGAGTGCAGTAGACCCTGAAACAGTCCTGGCTCCTGCTCCTGGTTACCCTCCACACTGATGATAGGACCCCATTATTGAGCACACTGATGATAGGACCCCATTACTAGCACACTGGTGATCGGACCCCATTACTGAGCACAATAATAATAGGACCCCATTACTGAACACACTGATGATAGGACCCCATTACTGAGCACAATGATGATAGGACCCCATTATTAAACACACTGATGATAGGACCCCATTATTAAACACACTGATGATAGGACCCCATTACTGAACACACTGATGATAGGACACCATTACTGAGCACACTGATGATAGGACCCTATTACTGAGCACACTGATGATAGGACCCCATTACTGAGCACACTGATGATAGGACGCCATTACTGAGCACGCTGATGATAGGACCCCATTACTGAACACACTGTTAATAGGACCCCATTACTGAATACACTGATGATAGGACCCCATTACTGAGCGCTTTTAGTATTGCTGTGTTTTTATGTTGGTATTGATTCCATGGATCCACATCCTCTTTTATAAAAGAGTTGGTGAAGAAAGGTGACAGGAAGATGAAAGGAACAGACTGCAGATAAAACAACAAGAAATGCTGTACATCATTCCCAGACTCACCTGCTTGTCTTATCTGTCAGATCTACTCAGAGATGAAAGAAAATTCAGAAAAATATTACAAAGATATTGTTAAGGAAATTCCATTTTAAACATGGAAAGGTAGTCTTCCTTGGGACACCAATACATGAAATAAATAGCTAGCTAGCTAGCTAGCTAGCTAGATAGATGTAGATGTAGATATAGATATATCAAGTACTTTTTGAAATATTTCAAAACTGATAAAGTTTATCAGTGAATATGCTTGGATACAGACAATGTGCAGGCTTTGGTCTAGTTCTTAGTGTTAAGTTTCAGTTCCTCTTTGATTGTGAACCATGACTGTCATCCCCTAGGGAAAAAGAAAGCAAACCATCTCCTCCCATCTGGACTCAGGGCGTTTTGTCCATATTTCCAGGATTGGTGCTAATCTAACATCAGAGATTTCTGGGAAAAAAAAAAAAAA